>CM059294.1:14835000-15010000 GCA_030340665.1 Neosalanx taihuensis
GTTCCAGCCTGTTGACTTCACCTGTGGATGCAGGAAGACTCTTTGAAGAGGGCGGGGCTCCAGCTCAGGTAGATGACATCATAGTACTGACACAGGTCCTGCCATGTGATCCAGAACACACCTGCACATACGTTTCAGCCAATCAAACGAGCAATCCATCGTTAACAAAAACAGGCTTCCTTAATGGACACAGAGCCTGGATGAGGGGACTGTATCGGCGTGATGGAAAGATGGTGGTCTAACAGACCATTTTTGAACAAATCTACAGTTTTTTTATCTAAATCCACGATGCTAGATTCCAGGCTAGCCCGGCAGTCCTACCGTTGTCGAACTTCTGGGCCGTTTTGGGGTCAAAGTTGAGGTATTTGAGGAGCTCCGGCGTCCAGTTCTTCTCGTCGCGCTCGCTGAAGCGGCCCTTCCACCTCAGGTGGCTCCAGGGGTTCTTCAGCTGGAGGAAGCGCATGCCCTACAGGTCCACGAAGGGAACACGCAGGGCTGCCTTTAGCCAACTGGCATCACACATGTTGAGGCTAACAAGCTAGCTCCGATGCTAACATGTCAGTCATCTCCACGCTGTGTGCCAGCTGGTGAACAGGTGAAGCTGGTGAACAGGTGAAGCTGGTGAACAGGTGAAGCAGCTGCTCGGCTCACCTTATGCTCCCGAATGTCGAGGACAGCGTAGGCGTGCGTGGGCACTAGGCCCCACTTCTCACCCTCCTCCTCTGTCATCACTCCCGTCGCCGTGGTGATGAGGACGTCGCCACGGTGAAACCTGCGCAGAGGAAATACGTGATGACAGGAGAGACAGACAGAGAGAGAGAGAGAGAGAGAGAGAGAGGGAGGTAGAGAGAGAGAGAGAGAGAGAGAGAGAGAGAGAGAGGGAGAGAGAGGGAGGGAGGGAGGGAGGGAGGGAGGGAGGGAGGGAGGGAGGGAGGGAGGGAGGGAGGGAGGGAGGGAGGGAGGGAGGGAGGGAGGGAGGGAGGGAGGGAGGGCAGACGAAGAGAGAGAGAGAGACGATGTACAGTTGTGGTCAAAAGTTTACATACACTAGTGAAGATCATGTATGCCATGGCAATATAGGGTTTTCAATAAACTCTACAACTCTTATTTTTCTGTGATGGAATGATAAGGAGCACATATTTCTTTGTCACAGAAAACATTCATGAAAAATGGTCCTTTTACGAATTTATTATGGGTCTTTTGAAAATGTGTCAAAATCTGCTGGGTCAAAAATATACATACAGCACCTTGAATTACCAATTTGGTGATGTAGAAAAAGTTGTTTCAATCCAATTTGCTTTTTGGCATGGCCTCCTAACTTCTTACGAGTGATTATGATTGACTCCAGCTGGTGACTTCTTTCAGTCCATGTAAATAGGGCTTGTTTGACACATTCACTAGACTCAGCCAGAAATACTACAATGGGAAAGTCTAAGGAGCTCAGCACGGATCTGAAAAAGCGCATCATTGACTTGAACAAGTCAGGAAAGTCCCTTGGAGCCATTTCAAAGCAGTTGCAGGTCCCAAGATCAACTGTGCAAACAATTGTTTGTAAGTATAAAGTGCATGGCACAGTTGTATCATTGCCACGATCAGGAAGAAAACGCAAGCTATCACTTGCTGCTGAGAGAAAATTGGTCAGGTTGGTCAAGAGTCAACCAAGAACCACCAAAAAGCAAGTCTGCAATGAGTTGGAGGCTGCTGGAACACATGTGTCAGTGTCCACAGTCAAGCGTGTTCTACATCGCCATGGGCTGAGAGGCTGCCGTGCAAGAAGGAAGCCATTACTCCAGAAGCGGCACGACTGAAGTTTGCTGCTGATCACATGGACAAAGACAAGGCCTTCTGGAGGAAAGTTCTGTGGTCAGACGAAACTAAAATTGAGCTTTTTGGCCACAATGACCAGAAATATGTTTGGAGGAGAAAAGGTGAGGCCTTTCACCCCAAGAACACCATACCTACCGTCAAACATGGTGGTGGTAGTATTATGCTGTGGGCCTGTTTTGCTGGCAGTGGAACTGGTGCTTTACAGAAAGTAAATGGAATAATGAAGAAGGAAGACTACCTCCAAATTCTGCAGGAAAACCTAAAATCATCAGCCAGAAAGTTGGGTCTTGGACGTAGTTGGGTGTTCCAACAGGACAATGACCCCAAACATACATCAAAAGTGGTGAAGGAATGGCTAAATCAAGCTAGAATTAAGGTCTTACAGTGGCCTTCCCAAAGTCCTGACTTAAACCCCATAGAGAATATGTGGACTGTGCTGAAGAGACAAGTCCGACTCAGAAAACCAACAAATTTAGTTGAACTGCACCGATTCTGTCAGGAGGAGTGGTCAAAGATTCAACCAGAAGCTTGCCAGAAGCTTGTGGATGTCTACCGAAAGCGCCTAATTGAGGTGAAAATGGCCAAGGGACATTTAACCAAATATTAACATTGCTGTATGTATATTTTTGACCCAGCAGATTTTGTCACATTTTCAAAAGACCCATAATAAATTCATAAAAGAAAAAATTTTCATGAATGTTTTTTGTGACAAAGAAATATGTGCTCCTTATCATTCCATCACAGAAAAATAAGAGTTGTAGAGTTTATTGAAAACCCTATATTGCCATGGCATACATGATCTTCACTAGTGTATGTAAACTTTTGACCACAACTGTAAATAATCCCCACCCAAGCTGGATGTCTTCTGAGCGTGTGTGTGCTCCTCACCTCTGGTACAGCATGCGGAAGGTGTCGTCCTTGCTGAAGGACTGGTTGTCAGAGTGCATGGCGATGCGCTCTGGGATCCAGCCAGTGAGCGCGTGCAGATCGATGTTCTACGAGACACGGGGGGGAGGTGAGGCGATAAACCAAAGAAGGATTTGCAAACTGTGCTTGATGTTGCTGTGCCAGAGCCTGTGTGGAGGGGCTGGGTGGGGGGGTAGGGGGGGTAGGGGGGTACGTACGGAGTTGGAGCCGGGGAAGTCGTAGCCTCCCATCACCTTCATGTAGGCCTTCTCTATGAGCGACACCCACAGCTCGTTCCTGTTGCTGGAGTAGGAGCACAGCAGCTCACCATTCCTGTCTACTGGCAGGAAGTCGTCTATGATCACCTGGGAGGGACACACATGTTAGAGATGGACCAAGGATGGATGGTGGGTGTGGGTGTGTGTGTGAGAGTGTGTGTGTGAGAGTGTGTGTGTGAGTCTGTGTGTGTGTGTGTGTGTGTGGGTGGGTGTGTAAGAGTGTGTGTGGGAGTGGGTGTGAGTGAGTGTGTGTGTGAGTCTGTGTGTGTGTGTGTGTGTGTGTGTGTGAGTGTGTGTGTGTGTGTGTGTGTGTGTGTGTGTGTGTGTGTGTGTGTGTGTGTGTGTGTGTGTGTGTGAGTGAGAGAGAGTGTGTGTGTGTGTGTGTGCGCGCTGCCCACTAACCTTTCTAGGCACACCGTTGATGTGTAGCTTCACCATGTATTTCCCACAGGGGTTATACTCAGGTTCTCCCTTCCTGTTCTGGGGGAAGATGATGCTGTGAAAGGACAGACAGGTTAGAGCCACAGGTGCTGTGTGTCTGCCTCTACATGCTGTGTGTCTGCCTCTACATGCTGTGTGTCTGCCTCCACATGCTGTGTGTCTGCCTCCACATGCTGTGTGTCTGCCTCCACATGCTGTGTGTCTGCCTCCACATGCTGTGTGTCTGCCTCCACATGCTGTGTGTCTGCCTCTACATGCTGTGTGTCTGCCTCTACATGCTGTGTGTCTGCCTCCACGTGCTGTGTGTCTGCCTCCACATGCTGTGTGTCTGCCTCCACATGCTGTGTGTCTGCCTCCACATGCAGTCATGCTGTCTGCCTCCACATGCTGTGTGTCTGCCTCCACATGCTGTGTGTCTGCCTCCACATGCTGTGTGTCTGCCTCTACATGCTGTGTCTGCCTCTACATGCTGTGTGTCTGCCTCCACATGCTGTGTCTGCCTCCACATGCTGTGTGTCTGCCTCTACATGCTGTGTGTCTGCCTCCACATGCTGTGTCTGCCTCCACATGCTGTGTCTGCCTCCACATGCTGTGTCTGCCTCCACATGCTGTGTGTCTGCCTCTACATGCTGTGTGTCTGCCTCTACATGCTGTGTGTCTGCCTCCACATGCTGTGTGTCTGCCTCTACATGCTGTGTGTCTGCCTCTACATGCTGTGTGTCTGCCTCCACGTGCTGTGTGTCTGCCTCCACATGCTGTGTGTCTGCCTCCACATGCTGTGTGTCTGCCTCCACATGCAGTCATGCTGTCTGCCTCCACATGCTGTGTGTCTGCCTCCACATGCTGTGTGTCTGCCTCCACATGCTGTGTGTCTGCCTCTACATGCTGTGTGTCTGCCTCCACATGCTGTGTCTGCCTCCACATGCTGTGTCTGCCTCCACATGCTGTGTGTCTGCCTCTACATGCTGTGTGTCTGCCTCCACATGCTGTGTGTCTGCCTCCACATGCTGTGTGTCTGCCTCTACATGCTGTGTGTCTGCCTCCACATGCTGTGTCTGCCTCCACATGCTGTGTCTGCCTCCACATGCTGTGTGTCTGCCTCTACATGCTGTGTGTCTGCCTCCACATGCTGTGTGTCTGCCTCCACATGCTGTGTCTGCCTCCACATGCTGTGTCTGCCTCCACATGCTGTGTCTGCCTCCACAGCTGCTGCTGTCTGGAGAGGACGCCCACCTGGTGATGAGCTTCTTGCTGTACCGTCGCTCATAAGCAGCGCTGATGGCCAGCGAGGCCACGAAGGAACAGTCCGACACCACCGTCTGAAAGAAGGTTCCGGACAGTGAGGAACGGACTTTTCTAATGTTTCACGGTGTTGACCTGAGATATTCTGGGATACTTTAACTCCAATGTAGTTTTTATGCAGATGTACTTTAATAATGGTAATTATCCTAATCCTACCCTTAGTCTTTATACAAAATCTTCTTTAAAATGAGAAGAAATGGAACAGTGTGTGCCTGTGTGATGAGGTATCACCTGTTTAATACTAAAGCTGGACACCGACAGGATCATGGTTGGATTATTGCAGATCTCGTCAGGTCGAACCCAGCGAGAGAAGATGGCTTTCTGCTTGGGCGACAGGGCCAGCTTGCCTGTTTTATCCCTGTGGGACATCCAGAGACAGCCACATGTCAGGTTACAGTCCACCACACCAGGCACACCAGGCACACCAGGCACACCAGGGACACCAGGGACACCAGGCACACCAGGCACACCAGGGACACCAGGCACACCAGGCACACCAGGGACACCAGGGACACCAGGGACACCAGGGACACCAGGCACACCAGGGACACCAGAGACACCAGGGACACCAGGGACACCAGGGACACCAGGGACACCAGGGACACCAGGGACACCAGGGACACCAGGGACACCAGGGACACCAGGCACACCAGGGACACCAGGCACACCAGGGACACCAGGGACACCAGGCACACCAGGGACACCAGGGACACCAGGCACACCAGAGTGTGAACGTGAAACGGGAGAGAAGATCCAAGCTTACGAGAAAGGAACAGGGAAGGCGAAACGCTCCTTCAGGTCCACGCTCATGAAAGGGACGTAGGCGATGCCGTTGATCTTAGACGTGCTCCTGCGGACAGAAGGACACACAACATTTTACACTGAGTCATTCAGCAGACGCTCTTATCCAGAGAGACTTACAGCAAGTACAGGGACATTCCCCCCTGAGGCAAGTAGGGTGAAGTGCCTTGCCCAAGGACACAACGTCATGTTGGCACAGCCGGGGTTCGAACCAGGGTCCTTCTGATTACCAGCCCTGAAACCCTAACAGACTGCGCCACATGACTCCCCCCCCCCCCCCCCCCCCCCCCCCGAGGGACACAAGTGAGAGGACCCTCCCTATCTCGTCTGCCCTCCAAACACGGCAGCAGTGTCCGATCACAGCCACTCCGCAGCATTGGCAGACAAGAGAAAGATCTAGAAAAAAACAACAACTGGGCTTTGAAGGCAGATCCAAGATGGATCAGGGCCCGGTCCTCACCGGAGCACCTCGATCTCCTCGGCCGTGTAGCGCTGCCCCTGGGGCTCGCTGGACTGGACCGGTCTGACGGGCTGGGGGCGGTCGCTGAGCGAGAAGTCAGGGCCCAGGGGGAAGAACTGTCTAACCGGCCCCCCTCCACCACCAGGTTTGGCCCCTGAGGGTCCTGGCTTGTCCTGGGCAGATCTGGACTGGGACTCCTTCAGCCCCTCCGCCCTGGGGAGACAGAGAGGTAAGAGTGGAGGGTCATTGATTGGTTTGGATCGTTCTAAGGGATGAAAATAATACATAACGACGCTTCTGGATTGTTCCATGATGATTCTACAGCCACATCTAATAAGATTAGGAGGACTAAAGACGCCCAATTCTCTAGGCCCGCAGCAAGGGGTCATGGGAGGTAAAAACAAAGATGGCGTCTGTGTGAGTGAGCAGAGAGGAGAAGAGCAGGAGCTCCTTACCTGTCCAGGGCTTGACGAGCCAGCTGTTTCAGTTTGTTCTGCAACCCCTGATCTGACGTGTCGTTAGACTGTTGGGGGGGAAGACACAGAGGAAGGGAGGGATGCAGGGGCCAGAGAGGGGGAGTTGAAGAGGTGAGGTGGATGGAAAGAGAGAGAACACCAGGGAGTGGGTGATGGTTGTGACCTTCGTGCTCGTGCCTGTATCTGATTATCACCTGACAATTGTAGTCTTTGAAGCACAGCAAATCCCAGCTTTGTTTACTACTTTGATTGGCTGGACACTTGTCACACTAGTCCTATACGCCAGAGTTAAGTCCTTTACACTGCAGACAAGACGTGACGACTGATATATCCAGCTGCCTGATGCCTATCATATGTCATCATCGAGTACAAGTTTAGACACCAAAAGGGTGAAGGTGCTTCTTAACCCATGGATGATTAATTACAACATATGTCTGTTCTTCTTTAGACCTGCGAGTCAAAGGGCAAACCAAACTTGACACCAAGACCATAACTTCAGCAACTACACAGGTGGCAAAAAACCCAGACCCTATCACGGAAGATCCAAAGGCCGAGATGAGGCCTGGGTGTTTCCTGACCCTGCCTCACCGTCTGGATGCACAGTTCTACAGCTTGCGTGTACAGCTCGATGGCCTCATCCCCGTTGCCCTTCTCGTCCTCCTCGAAGGCCTGGGTGACCAGGAAGTGGGCTCGCTCCAGGTCGACCTGCTGCTTGGACTTCAGAGGGTCGCTGCTCTGAGCCTGAACTGGGGATGGAGGTCAAAGGTCAGAGAGACGCGAAGGATGATTACGACCGAGACGGATCCACGTGATTTCCGAGGAGATATCAGATGTTGTGGAAACATGAAAGACTGTCTATGAAGCCGTTGGATGTCATTCAAAAACAGGCGCTTACATATTACAGTTATATAAATATTCATTTTATATTATATAGCCCCAAGGTGAGGGACATTAGAGTTAAGAATTAAGCGCTATAGCCTGCATCAGGATGAAATGTCAAACCATTTTGTGAGTTGAATGAGCTGCTCAGTATTCATCTGAGCCTTTTTATCCATCAACCTGGACAGACTGTAATCTGACCCTGCCAACTAGACCACAGAGCTCTTAAGAGGCTCATTGACAGTTCAATGAAAGGCTAGGCAGACAAGCCGGACATCCAGCGGCCGTGAGACGCACCCACTTCCCAACAGGATCTGACACACCATGGAAACCTACTGAAGCAGCTGGATTCTGTCCAGCTGGAGTGGACTCACCAGCATTGTGCAGAGCCTGAACTCGGTTCAGATACTCATTCACCTTCTCCTGGATGCTCTCTAACTTGGAGCCGGCCATCCCTGCGTAAATCAGCGCCTGGGCAGCTTCCTGGTGGGAAACACACCATCAAAACACACTATTTCACACCATCAAAACACACTATTTCACAATGACGGAATGTACTAACCCACAGTACTAGAATATTTGTTGTATATTTGAGCTGTAAGATTATATTCTAGCTGGTTGAATGTCATGACATCTGTTAATCCCAGGTTGTTCTTTCACTGTCAGGTGAAAGTGAAACACAAACAGCATTTCCTTTTCTTATTTCATTTTTACAATTTGTAAAACGTAATCGTAACAAACGGTTAAGGTTTCTGTGTGACTTAATATCAACTTAAGTATAAGAGCACAAGCAGCAGAACCTTGTGTATGACTTGCTCTAAAGTAAATAATGTTTTCATGAGCAGGTTTATTTGGGTTGTGTCTTGAAAAATGGTGAATTTTCTAAGATTAAATTGGTAACAACAATATGAACTTAGTCTTAAAGCCACCCAGATTCTAGACTTATTATTCTCACCTTGTAATAAAACACAGCTTCGTTGTATTTCCCATTCTGGTCATAGCTGACAGCAGTTTGGGCAAATTTCACCGCATCGTGCTCCAGTGCAGTGGAATCCATCCTTTAATCTGTACTCAAGTTTTCTGTACAGTCTCTGTAATTCAGCCTTCAACCCAGAGAAATCCTGCTCCTGACATCCGTGATAAAAACACTCAGAAACACTAAAACAGAAACACACACAGCCAGGTAAGTAGCTAGCCTAGCCTTCCTATTTCTAAGGTGCCAAAGTCTGACAGTAAGGCGGTCATTTGAAACGTTTGAAAAACAATGGCTTTATGTGTAAAACTCAAGCGAGGCATTCACAACTAATTTTTAATATATTAATATATTAATGTAACAGATTTAGCTCGAGCGGTCGCGTGCCAGCTAACTCATTAGGCTCGCTCAAAACAACAACAACTTCCGGGTTGTCCTGCGCAGCTGCAGAAGCAGGAGGATTCTGAGATATACAGCAGCCAAGGTATTTTACCACGTTCACGTTTGTTCTCTGTTCGTAATTGAGCATTAATTTACATTTTATTAATTTAGCAGACACTTTTATACAAAGCGACTTACAAGATACAGCTTTACAAACGAGCATCGGTCACTGAGCACAGCAATGTTACAGACCCCAAACATAGCAGGCTACATACATCGTGAGAAACCAAAAGTACCAAGGGAAGAGCTAGAAGAGCTTTTAGCTCCGAACATTTTACAAATTTAAGGTGAGTCTTCTACGGACAGTAGTCTACCTGTGAGAGGCGAACAATAAATCAACAACACTAGAGAGTTTCCTGCACGTTGAGCTGCAGTTGTCTGTACTGTGTTTTGTACAATAGAAATCTTATCCACGATCAACTTTTGTTTTCCAGCTTTGGTGTAAGACAAGGAAACTCCATGATGAAACAGGAGTACCAGGACCTCATTCTGCAGGCGTGTGGAGCAAAGTCACTGCGTGTTGGAGACAAAATCCAGACCCTATGGAGCGGTTACGGTGAGATTGTGAGAGTCCACTTAGAAGGCTGCGACAGACCCTCTGTCATAGTAAAACATGTCAAAATCCCCAAGGAGACGGATCATCCAGGTGGCTGGAACACAAATCTCTCTCACCAACGCAAGGTCAGATCGTATCAGGTGGAGACTCATTGGTATCAGAATTACTCCACCAATGAGAGGTGCCGAACGCCCGTCTGTCTAGCCGCCTGTTCCTACGGCGATGAACAGCTGATGGTCCTTGAGGACCTGGATGAAGCTGGATTCGACCAGAGAAGGACCAGCGTAAATGAAGCAGAGGTGAGGGCATGTCTCAGTTGGCTTGCCCACTTCCATGCCCTGTTCTTGGGGGTGGTGCCAGCCGGGCTGTGGCCAGTGGGCACGTACTGGCACCTGGAGACCCGTCCAGACGAGCTGGAGGCCATGAACGACCTCCGACTCAAAGCAGCTGCCGGCGACATCGACAGGATACTCAACGGATGCCGGTTCAAGACTATCGTGCACGGGGATGCCAAACTAGCCAACTTCTGTTTCTCCAGGAGGGGAGCGAGCGTGGCGGCTGTGGACTTCCAGTATGTGGGTGGGGGGTGTGGGATGAAGGATGTGGTCTACTGCATAGGAAGCTGCATGGAGGAGAAGGCCTGTGAAAAGAGGGTTCCTGGGTTGTTGGACTACTACTTCTCAGAGCTACGATCGTCTGTGGACGAGCAGGTTGACTCTGCTGCCCTGGAGGCAGAGTGGAGAGCCATGTTTTCTTACGCCTGGACGGACTTCCACCGCTTCTTACTGGGGTGGATGCCTGGACACTGGAAGATAAACCGCTACAGCAAGCAGCTGACCAAAGAGGTCCTGACCAAACTGAAACTGTGATGCGTTCTGTGAGCTCCATCTTGGCTCATTTGGTTACTTGCTGCTGATTGGACAGCGGTGGACCAAAACAATAACTGGAAATTTGAATCTACCTATTTTCTTGAGGTGTGTTTTATCTCTAAAAGTACCGTACCATAGTATCCAAATAAATCCCAGTTCTTAAAGCTGTCTCATTCTTTATTATTTAAATGAAAGTAATGTCTTGAAACCCTGTTCAGTCAGGACCACAGGAACACAAATTTAACCTCTGAGGAGGAGTCTGGACCTCTGACCCTCCTCAGGATCCTCCTGATAGCAGTGGGGGTGTTGGGGTCCTCACACAGGATGGACTACCAGAGGTCAGCAGCCTTGATGGGCTCAGAGGGCTGCAGGACAGGGCTTCTGTCCTGGAGGGCGCTAGTGTTGTTGCTTTATTGTTCGCCTCCCATAGGTAGACTAATGTCAGTCAGAGACTCACCTTAAATTTGTAATCTGTTCGGCTAAAAGCTCTTATAGCTCTTCCCTTGGCACTTACTGGTTCTCATGATGTATTTTTCATAATCTATAAACCTGCTATGTTTGGGGTCTATGACGTTGCTATGCTCAGTGACCGATTACCTTTTGTAAAGCTCTCTCTTGTAAGTCGCTTTGGGTAAAAGCGTCTGCTAAAGAAATAAATGTAATGTAAATGTATATTCATTCATTCATGACCATCACTCAGTTTGTTTACATTCTGAAGGAGCAGCCACGCTGTTTCTCCAAACTCTCTTCTCATTGGCTTAGAGAATGACAAACTCTCTTCTGATTGGCTTAGAGAATAACAGCCCTCCCACTGATGGTTGTATAATACGGAAGTGTTTTAAAGCCGGATAAAACTTAAGAGATAGTGCCAAATACAGATGATAATCACATCATTATCATATCTTATAAGTTACTTGAATATGTGAGGTATCGTTTAAGTTTAACCGGAAAATTAAAAAAACACGTTATAACACATAAAACAAGCCAATAAAGTCAAAACTACCATCCAGTCAAACCCAATGCTGAGGAAAGGCAACTTCAGACTAAATTAATCTTTTTAAATTAAACCCACAGTAGGTTAAAGTTTCACCCATGTTTCTTTGTCTACTTATATGGACTAGAATTCCCTTTTTGAACATTTAGCGCCTTTAAATTAACCGGGAACACACATGCGCAGTGGGGTCAGACTGGTCAGATAAAGAGATCTGGCGCCAGCTGATCCATTCATTGATTCAGTCTGCTGAAGCAGGTAAGGAGCTTCACTACTATATAAACTCTATATAAAGTATAAAAAATAACTCTGTTTGTTATAACGGGGATTCCTTCCTTATGTATAGGTTATAAGAGTTATTTGGACTTTTTGTTTCATAGTTTTGCAAACTGGATGTAGGTCAGTCTAGTAGTGCAGAGCTATAGGAGGCTATCTAACTAGACTGTGATCACAGCTGCTGGGATTAAGAAATACAGGATATTATTCTTTTCTGTACAGTAAGATTAGTTAATTATATCTTCTAACAGTAAGAGGATCTCGTCTGAGAGCTACTTATATAGTAAAACATTGTTTAAACTTGGCTCTGTCGTGGACTAACCAGTAGTAGCTTGTTGTTGGGCTAGATATATGATTATATCTGATTTATTATATACTTATTTGAACCAAAACTACGATTTTCTATTGGTTTTGCCACTGGCCATCTAATAGTTTTAAAACATTAATTCAGGGTTGAAGTTTCATGGATTCTTAACCAGACAACTTTAGTGTTTGATTTTGAAATCCTCCCGCTTAGGTTGGATAAATTGGCGCGTACTTGGATTCAGTCGGATCATCAAATATGTTGCAATTTGACTTATTTTCTTTAAACAATAGTTATTATTACCAAATGATGTCTTCATGATGTTAATATAAACAGTCTGATGGCAACAATGTGCATGTTTATTAAGTAGAAAATAGGAAAGTAAACTCATCACAACCCCCTCTGTCCTGCAACAAGGCGGGGAAAAGTTATGAATGCATTTGTTACAGTAGATGTTGGTGATTTTATATGTGTTTTTATACATGCATGTTTATTTTGATACCTTTTCAAACACAATGCAAACTATTACTAACATATTCGCTCTTTTTTTGTTTCATTCTTTCAGTTTGATTTCAAAGTTTAATCCAACATGTCCAGACGCAGGTATGGATGAGTTCACTTCTGCATCTTCATATCAATAAATACTCATTTTTATTCCCAAAAATCTTTACTACTTATCAGCCAAAGTTATTGTCATGAATTGAAGCCTTAAAAACTAACATAGGAATGTTTCTTTTATAGTGATCGCCTCACTTTGCAAGTCAGAGATGAAAACGCACCAGAACTCTCCCGGGTCTCAAGGAAAAGAAAGACCCAGGTTGGTTCAAATCCTCGTTTTTACAACTTTGGTTTCACTGAATACATAGTTCAAGTAGTCTGTGAGGTTGTCTTCTAGTTTTGCATAATCTCATTGTTCCTTAACTTCCACAGCCATCCAAGAAGATGCCATCCTCAACAAAGAAACAAAGCTATGAAATCCAGGTTAGTGGCTCTCTTTGCATGTAGTCCGTCATGTCTGAAGCATGATGTATGATATTAATAGAGTCAGTAGAGGACGTGATCTAAAGTGTGTTTTTGTGTTTGCTCAAGAGATATCTGTGTCAGTGGGTTAGTCAGCATTTTTGTCCCTCCCTTTTACCAACGCCTGTCTAATCCCAACCAAGTCTCATTGTATTCATTGTTTGGCATGCGCCCAGTAAATGATACTGGCAAGTTTTTTTTACTGTGATTGGGCCTTTTGTACATTTTCTTTCTACGCATGCAAGCTTGTACAGTCATGCTTAAGCAACTTCACAATGTTTGTGGTAACAGTACATGTATGACTTGAGGGCCGGTGACCAAGAAATGAAATCATGTGTTTCTGCTCCTCTAGAATCGATGGTCGAAGGAGGGGGCCAGCCCGTGTGCCCTTATTGAAACGCCCCACAAAGAGCTCGAGCCAACGGCTGACCTGTCTGGCTTCAAGCAGTTTCGGTTCAAGAATATCTTCATCAAGCCCTCACCTCTCCCCTGTCTCAGGTATTGTGGCCGTCTGTGTGAATCCGAATACTCAATTGGCTCCCTGCTTCTTTTTGATTGCATTTAAATCAAGTAGTGCTCCTGTTTAGTCACTTTTTTAGGTCTTTTGTTTCTTTTGTTTTGAAACACTTCCCCCCCCTCACCCCTGACTAGTCACAGATGAGAACCCTGATGAGCTCTTGCTGTATATCCCCCCCCCCCCCCCCCCCTAAGGGCTCACCCCTCAGGCTCTATTGGCTTTGCTTGTACAGCTTTCCAACACATGCATGTTCAGCATTATAGTATTTCCCTGCTGTTATGACGGCGCAATTCAACTGATTTCCACGTCTCTTCCCTTGAAGCTGGGCCAGTTCTGACGACATGTGGATCAAGATGCTGAACAAGGACCTGAAGTATGTTCACGACAAAGACTACCTCCTGCAGCACCCCAACCTGCAGCTCAAGATGAGGGCCATCCTACTGGACTGGCTCTTTGAGGTACGAGGCTATGCTCTTCTCTTTTCTAGGTCTCAATCATGTCTCTCTACCGTCTGAAGGGGAGAGGACCATTCTTTTATAAGGCATACAAATGTAAACATGGATGGTGACAGTCAGGCAGTAATGACGTCACAACAGTCTTCAGAGGAGGTGTGTTCAGTAGTGATTAATATAAGTACACAAGAAATCCAATTTCTTCCACAGTGGCTTTACAAAATGGCCGCCCTCTCAACCCTGAACATGTTTCCTTTTTCTGCGTGTAGGTGAGTGAGGTGTACTGCCTGCATAGGCAGACGGCCTACCTAGCTCAGGACTTCTTCGACCGCTTCATGGTGACGCAGGAGAACGTGGACAAAGATTGCTTGCAGCTCATTGGCATCACTGCTCTCTTCATCGCCTCAAAGATTGAGGTTCGTCCCCCCCCCCCTCCTCTTCCCTCCCTTTTGTATTCTATCCAAGTTTGAAAATCTATGTCGGTCGCACAAGTAACCGGGCTGTTGGTTTAAACTCTGTGTCTCTCTATCTCTCTCTCTCTACAGGAGATCTACCCGCCAAAGGTCCACGAGTTTGCGTACGTCACAGACGGAGCCTGCGACATGTACGACATCCTAAAGATGGAACTCGTTATGTTGAAGGTAAGATTTACGCCATCTCAGGCTTCTGGAACCTGTTCCAATGGTTTGGGCACATTTTCTATTCAGTCTTCCGTCCAAGTCAACCTAGCTGATGGAACTTGAGGAGGAAAAAGATGCTTTTTTGTACAGAGGCCATGCAGATGTGTTAAAACATTTATTTCCTTTTCCCCCTCAGGGTCTGAACTGGAACCTGTGTCCTGAGACTGCCGTGTCGTGGCTCAAACTGTACTGTCAGGTGGAGGCCCAGAAAGATGGCACCAACTTCCTGGTGCCACATTTCTCCCGGGAGACCTACATACAGATGACACAGGTGGGAGAAACACTCACTTCCTTTTTTTGTTCACATGGAGGTTGGTCAGTGCTGTAGTGATGGTCTGTGGCAGACCAAACCACGTCACTGGTGATTTGTTAGACAGCTTTTTTGTTAATATCTCTTTTTCGGTCTATAACCAGTAAAACTCGTTTTGCGGTCGTGTCTTCTGACGCTGCACTGAAAGACCTCCATCTTTGCCTTATTTCTCCTGTATACATCTTTTTCAAACTTTTTGTTGACTTAACATACTCTGTTTCTTGTTTCAGCTTTTGGACTTGTGCATTCTGGACATCAACTCTCTGGACTACACCTATGGAATACTGGCTGCAGCAGCCTTCTGCCATTTTGTCTCCTACGAGGTGGTCCACAAGGTGTCAGGTGAGCCTTCTAAACATCACCCCCATCTACCTGCAACTGGAGGTTGCCGTGTGTGTCCAGCACAGATGCATATGAGTCACCGGTATAAAACTACTGGTTGATGATGATTTTGCGATTACTTAATGCAAGTCACTGTCAATGGTCACAGTAGTGCTCCTTTTCTCATCGAGTGACACTGTCGTTCCTGTTCTTCCAGGAGTGACGTGGGACAGCGTGGCCCCCTGTGTTCAGTGGATGAGCCCCTTCATGGACACGGTGAGGGCCCTGCCCCGGGTCCAGGTCAAGAACTTCGACAAGGTTAAGCCAGAGGATCTTCACAACATCCAGACGCACTCGGACTACCTCTCCATGCTGGTAGGTTAGGCTGGAGTCATGACCGTGTGTGGGGGGGCACAGGGGAGCCATAGTCCTGAAGGTTTTAGATGTTTCCCTGCTCCGACGCACCTGATTCTAGTGAATGGGTCATTATGAGACTTCCACAGAGCTCAATATTGACCCATCCATTAGAATGGGGTGAATTAGAGCAAGGAAACATCTAAAACCTTCAGGACTATGGCTCTCAAGGACAAGAGTTGCCTACCCCTGGGCTGCGAATGGCAAGTTGGCTGTGTCTTCTTATGTGATGACTAATGTCACGTTGTGTTTTTCAGAATGAAGCTCACTTTAGGCAGCAGGACAGTAAAGACAGACTCTCGCCGGTTGGCATTGGTGGAATTCTAACCCCGCCCAAAAGCACAGAAAAACCAACCAGTCACTGACGTGCAAGGAGCCTGCAAGTGGATGCGCTTGTGCCAAAGGTTCAACCAACCAGACGACAGGGGAGGGAGGGAACAGTCAAATCGCTATGCTGGTGCCTGACCAACCAGATCCTGGGAAATATTGGAACTCCAACCCACCCATCTACCCACTGTTCATACCTGACCAATCGGATAATGGGATGTCGTATGTCTCAGTATGTTTTGTACTTTGTACCAAGCTGTGTATCAGACTATATGCAGTACTTACAGATTCCTCCAGATTCTTTTGTCGTACATTTTTTTATATATATATATATACATGCAAAAATATGGATATATATTTTTGTACTAAAATGGAGTTGAGTGTGAACTTGAATCGGGGAGTTAACTAAACGAGTCTATTCAGGAGAGATGTTCTGTATTGTAACTTGAAGATGAAAATCCTGAGGTCTTTAATCATTTAAATTTTATTCCAAGGTCTTTGAAACCAAGGTTTGTTATGAGTTTAAAGTGAAATGGTACCACACCCAAGTCTGTTTCTCAGGCTCATTGTGCTAAAGAGTGTAGGTTTTCTTACGCCTTGAAAAGGCCTGCCGACACAATATGACTTGAACAAGTCTTGGTGCTAGTTGTGTAATAATGGCTGCTTAAGCCATGTGAATGTCCTGTACAGTTTACCATCAACACTTTGCAACCTTGATGAATATTCAAGGTTTGAACGCACCCCTGAACATTGTTTTATAAGTGACTTACTTGTTCTCATGTCACTGTTACAACAGTGTTTTGTTACATTCCTGAAAAACTTGACTTGTGTAGGTGGAATTCCAAAACCAACTTGCTTGTAGATCATTTTATCTTATGAACCTTGATGTGTTAATACTACATATGCTTTAGTATGAAAATGTCTGTTAAACATAAAAAGAAATTCATACTGTAGGTATACTTTAAGTCTGTAGCTATGAATTCTAAACACTGCCAAAGGCAAATCATATTTAATTCATGGGAAGTGGAGTGGTATTTATGATATTGTGTAAAAATCGAATTACGCTTGTATTAGGGTGCCCTGCGCTCACCAAGCCTGTCCACGGTGCCTTTTTAGGTAAACGTATGTAAACTTTTCTAGAAGTAAACCTGTGATGACCTCATGAACCTCCAGATGGCTGCTCTTGTTGTCCTGCCAGCCTGTGAAGAGTAGCCCCCCCTGGTGGACCAGAAAGGGACTCAGCTATGTGAACCTGATTACAACCACAGACACGTGTTGATGTTATTGTACATAAATGAACAGAATTGTCATTTTTATTTTACACTTCATATCTATGAATAAAAGGAAACTGAACCCAGACCTGTTGCTTGTGGTTTTTCTGTTTTGTTGACTCCATACTTTCAAGAATGTGCTTCATCACGTCATGCTCTCTTGTAAGTCTTGTAAGTGAATACATGTAAATGATCATCTAAGATGGATTTAATGATTTAGGAATGTCGGTATAATGCTGGAAATGTGACTTAACACCATCTTACAATTCTACTGGGACACACTGACTATATGCTACATCTGTACCTACCACCATTGAACAGCAGGCGCCGCCATATTGTTACATCGAAAATCTGATAATACCTCGTTATTATGTTAAATCTACATGTAGGCCACTATAGCATACACTTTATATAGGGTTGATTTACTTAAATGAAAAACATTTAGTAACTGACGCATGGTAATTTAACGTGAGTCTACAGTAGCCTACTTTCCAGGATAGTCTACCTTTGTGGGGTGAGAGGTGATGGGGTCAAACAGGCAAACCCTCATTATTGCTGGGAGAAATAGGGACAAGACATCCTACAGACCTCCAGAATAAACCAGAATAAACACTCTGGTTTATTCCTCTTCATCTTCTGTCTTTCAGAAAGCAAAACAATCTAATTAACATTATAATAGAGGCAATAATCCCATGTAAATGCCCAAGATAAAAGCACTATCACTCTTCTAGATCATAGAAAATAAACAGGAACCCCTTGATGTCGTCATGTTCTCTTTGAGCATGGCACATATTGAATATGACGGCCTAGTTAGGTGGGCTATAATAAACTCACTGGCGCCATATAAACCATATTAATTAGACAATAAACGGAAGTGCATTATTAGCGTCCCATGCATTTCGGATGAATCTTGATTTAATGTAAAAATAAGATGCCACTGAAAATCAAAATCAAAATTTGATGATTTGACTGTTTGAAGGACACGTGGTTGGACCAGCTGTTCATTTCCATGAGGTTTGATTCAAAAAGCCCAGTCTGCTGCTGAGTCTCTCCTCCTTCACCGTTCTTCTTGCTCCACTTTATTTTAAACACCAGAGAAACTGTGTTCTCTTTGCTGTCCTTTTATTACTGCCCAAGATGGTGAAGATTCATTTTTTATTCTTGATTGATTGATTGAAAGTACAATAACATAGTTATAATAGGCTACTGCTGAACCATCGATGATTTCCAAAAGATATTTGATGCACAGGTGAAAGACTTCTCACTTACTATGAAGGAGACGATTCTCAGTTTAAAGGTGAGATACGTTTTTTGTATTATGAAAGTAATTTGCTGGTCTTTCTTATGCAGTTAGGCTGTGCTTTCTGCTTTGGTTGTTAATATCCTAAATTTATAAATTAACTATCAAATACACTAAGTGTGTCTTAGGTTAGTCTCGGCTGCAAATCTGATGTTATTGTAATTATTTTAGAAATTATTAATTATTTTTCGACCACAGGACAACATTTGAATATATTCAAAACATTTGGTTGGCAGTATAGCTTCCACACTTATGCATCCACACACTTGCATAATGGAAAACATTATCCAAACTACATGTACTACATGCATAGTTGGGCATATGTCGGGGTTGCATCATTTGGTGGTGTTAAAACTGTGCTCAGCTTTAGAGATCCCTTCTGTATCTTATCAAATAGTCTTATGAAATATGCAGGTTATGAAATTACCACCATGACAGTGCTAGACAGTGGGACCTAACGAAGAGTAATTAATGATTACAGGAATAGGAGCATTAATTCTATTAATTAAGTAGGCCAGCTAAAATATTTAAATATCCACATTTTGAAGAAGTAGGACACAGCCAAAGGCTCCCTCTCTTACTTTCTCTCTCTCTCTCTCTCTCTCTCTCTCTCTCTCTCTCTCTCTGTCTCTCTCTCTCTCTCTCTCTCTCTCTCTCTCTCTCTCTCTGTCTCTCTTCATGTGATGTCTGACAAGGAAGCTTTAGAACCATTCAGGGAATTTATTAGTCAAGTTCTACAGGCATTCAAGTGGAGACTCCAACTCCTTCTATTAGGCTGTCCAGTACTGATAGCATGCTTTTTTATTGCTGGCTACTAAAGTGCAAGAGTCACATCCCTTGTAAATAAAAGAATATCAACTTGGTCTCTTTTAGTACCTGTCCTACAACATGCTGCCGTCATGAAGACAAGCTGCTCATCCAGCCCAGAGGAGTTCTATGGGGACTGTTCCTCCTTTCTGTCCCTAGACTCGAGTGTCTTCTACAGCGACGTCCTCCCGATGTGCGACAACCCCCTAGACTTCTTCATCATTAATGTGGGCGGCAGCCGCTACGTGTTGTCCCAGGAGCTGCTGGCGTCCCACCCGGAGACGCGCTTAGGCAAGCTGGCCCTGTCCACACGGGACTTGGCCCTGGAGCTGTGCGACGACGCCGACTTCCTGGAGAATGAGTTCTTCTTCGATCGCAACTCGCAGACATTCCAGTAAGTCTGTTTTTGGTTAAACAAATGAGCTTAATATAACTTCAATTCTATTCAACTTTAATATGGAACTGGATACCCCCTGATTGTAAATGTGTGTAGCCCCTTGAACTGCCACTGGAGATATGAAGGAGACTATGTTGTTATGGCCCTTCTAGGCCTGTTATATAGGTGCATCTGACAACTTTATCTTCTAACAACAGGTATGTGATGAACTACTACCGAACAGGCCATCTGCATGTGAGGGAGGAGTTGTGTGTGGTCTCCTTCCGGCAGGAGATCGAGTACTGGGGCATCGACGAGGTTCAAATTCACCCCTGCTGCCGTTACTACTACTACCGCCGCAAGGAGCTCAAGGAGAGCATGGACGTCCACCACGAGGTCCAGGCTGATGACAGCGAGGATGAGGACTTCTCGGGTGCCGCCTGCCCGGCTTACCGCCGCCAGCTGTGGGACGTGCTGGAGAAGCCGGACTCGTCGCGAGCGGCCCGCACCTTCGGCACTCTCTCCATCTTCTTCGTGGTGGTGTCCATCATCAACATGGCGCTCATCTCGCTGGACCTCGGGCACCTCGAGGGCGGGGGCTTCGGCGCGGCGGAGGGGAATACCGCCGGCCCGCCGCTGATCTTGGACATGCTGGAGTACGCGTGCGTGATCTGGTTCACGGGCGAGCTGGGGCTGCGCTTCCTGTGCGTGCGCGACAAGTGCCGGTTCAGCCGCAGCGTCCCCAACGTGATCGACCTGCTGGCCATCCTTCCCTTCTATGTGACGCTGGCTGTGGAGAACCTCCACGGAGGCTCCAGTGAGCTGGAGAACATGGGGCGTGTGGTGCAGGTGCTGCGCCTCATGAGGGCCCTCCGTATGCTGAAGCTGGGACGCCACTCCACAGGTACGGTGGTCGTCCAAACAAATGAGACGGCACTCCAAGCATAGAACTTTAGAGGACAAACCGTCACTATTTAGGTCTCTTTTTTATGGGGCGTTGTTGTCCCTGGGCATTGCAGGACCTATGTCTGACAGGTGTGTTATTTTAGCTGTGCTTGATTCACAAACTCACCTCAGAATCTTGTTTTTCCCTGAATTCACTTACTCAGTATGATGAGGTACTTGAGCGATGGAGGCATTACTTGTATATCCAGAGTGTGAACACATGAGGTGTGTGTGTGTGTGTGTGTGTGTCGACACTTCTGCCTGCTGTTAGATTGCATTTCTCTGGTCTTAACTATCACAGTCGCACCCTTCACACATCGCTGCAGTTATAACACTGTGACGTAGTTGGCCCTTAAAGCTAAAGTCGTCTGTCAAAGGAAATTGCACACCTTGTTCATTTATACATGTTCTTCATACGATAATTTGATCCGCAATGTATTTTAGACTGAGTGTGGTCGACATTGTGAAATCTATTGTGAAATTGAGTCGACTTTAAAAGGGGGGGGGGGGGGGGAGTCAGTTGTGTTAGAATGAGACACAACATCTGACAGTTGCTTTGGCAGGTTTTCTCCATCAAACTTAACAGCAACACCTCCTTGTCTCCCACCTCCTTCAGGCCTCAAGTCCTTGGGCATGACCATCGCCGAGTGCTACGAGGAGGTGGGCCTCCTCATCCTCTTCCTCTCCGTGGGCATCTCCATCTTCGCCACCCTCGAGTTCGCTCTGGAGCACGACCTGCCTGGCAGCACCTTCGCCAGCGTGCCCTGCGCCTGGTGGTGGGCCACCACCTCCATGACCACGGTGGGCTACGGAGACATCCGGCCCGAGACCAGCCTGGGCAAGGTTCTGGCCTTCCTCTGCATCCTGGCGGGCATCCTCATCCTGGCACTGCCCATCGCCATCATCAACGATCGCTTCTCCGCCTGCTACTTCACCCTCAAGATGAAAGAGGCGGCACTGCGGCATGCCGAGGCGCTCAAGAAGCTGGCGAGGGGCTCGGTAGGGGACGTGGGCGCCGACGGGGCGGACGGCAAGGGGGTGAACCTGAGGGACGCGTACGCCCGCAGCATGGGGGAGATCCTGAGGCTGCAGGGCAGGGAGAGGGGCAGCACCAAGAGCAGTGGTGGGGATGAGCTCTGGTGGTAGCAACCTCCAGAGGGCCCTGCTTGAGGAGTGGCCAATCAGAGAGAAGGGGGGGTGTGGGGGGGGGGGCAGGAAGTGTGGAGGTTATGCCTCTAGGGACAGGAAAAGAGGTTCAATGTGGGTCAGTGCGTGTCCCGGAGCTGTAGACGATCATAGACTGTGCCAGTTTGGGTGTGAAAACAGCAACGTTCCATGTTTTGTGAACTGCACCTCTGATTTGTGAGTGTGAAGTATCACAAGTTTGTGAGAGATTTCTATTTTAAATTGAATCAGTATGACAATAAAAAACCTGAGGATTAAAAAGGGATAGTCTTTCAGTAAGTCCCTGAATGATCTCTCTTGCTGCCTTTTATTTGTGTCACGAGTGGAGAGATGATCAAGGCCATATTTATCCACGGTAAATTCACCTGAGATCTTGATGTTGTGCTTGAAATAGCTAGTGCAGCATTTGAACGTGTTACATCAGGTACAGGGTGTCCTTGATGTATGTGATTGTGTCACAGATCTTAGTTGGTAAAGAACAGAACGTCGGTGGGAAGAGCATAATCAGTTTCTTATTTCTGTTTCTGGGTCGATCTTTTGTATGACTTGTGAATAATTTGATTTTTGTTCCAGCACACAAGATCACATTTAAGAAAAAAAGCCTGTGAAATGTTAAGAAGAAGGCTTGCCCTTTGAAAAGACCATAATACTTTCCTTTTACCTTGCTGTAAAACCCCAGATCTAAGTTATAATCTTGGGTATGGCAGAGGAAGTGGAACGCTGCTTCAGTGATTCTGTTCTAACTCTTGACCATATAACATGACCTTATAGAACATCATCACCATCTCTCGAACTTCTTGCGAAAATGCTTTTCAGTCTTTTGAGGCTATGGCTGAATTGCACTGAGATGGATGGAGTGGAATAGAATGGCAGGAATTGAATGTACGTCATCTTGTATGTGTGTACATAGGTGTTTGTGGGTGTTTTGATGGGCTGTATTGTAATATTGCATTATCACAAATCACTACACAGTATACTCATGTTCTGTATTCAGTTTGTGAGGACAGGAAATCATTGTAAAACTGGTTTAATAAATAATTGGGTCTCTGTATACGTGTTTTGTTCTTTGTGTTTCTCCGTGACCAACCAAAAACATGACGGCACCAATTTGAAAAGACTAAAAGCGGCAGCCTACTTCACAGTCCAGACAGATCAACTTACTCAGAAATGCAAACAGTGTTCAGTGATGATGGATATTGAATGTCTTTCAGATTTAGTTTGGGTCTCTGTAAGTAGGTTTCAGGATATAGAAGACAAATGAAGTGATTATGGTTATTGTGGTTATTGTCAACATGAGGAGGACAATGGGAGTCAGGTGGCTCAGTGGTTAAGGTGTTGGGCTTGTGATTAAGGTGTTGGGCTTGTTTGATTACTGGCTGTGGCTACATGATGTTGTGTCCTTGGGTAAGGCACTTCACCCTACTTGCCTCAGGGGGGAATGTCCCTGTACTTGCTGTATGTTGCTCTGGATAAGAGCATCTGCTAAATGTGAAGACACTTTTGGACCAGGCATAAAAGCAATTGCTTTTGAACAAGCCTCCACAGGTTTTCATGAGCAGAAATAATAAGGTAGTTGATTTGATCGCGAGCACAAGTCCACACATCTTACTCTCTGGTGGGGCTATGGAAATAGACTGACCTGTATGTATTGGATTGACAGTGCTGTTGATACCCCAACAGGTCCCAAACCTGTTTAAAACACATTTGCATTGGCCTGTGCGCACACAGAGACACAGAGGCACACTGATAGAGCAGGGATGTGGAGAGAGGGAGATGAAAAGATAAAGAGACCATGAGGGAGAGAGAGAAGGGAAAGACTGCATTTTAAATGATCAGACACAGTCTAGGCTTGTCAGAAGTGTATGTGTGTGTACGGGGGGGGGGGGTCTGTCTAGTCCTCTAGTCCAGACTTACTAAGAAATAAATGGAGAGAAAAAGAGATACGAATGAAGAGTTGTTTCTACAGAGCTAGATAACGACCCTTCATTAGAATCAGGTGCGCTGGACTAGGGAAACAGTTAAAATCTTCAGGACAGTGGCTCCCTAGGACCAGGGTTGCCCACCCCTGATGTAGGTTCATCCACAAGTTCAACTAATACAGTATTGTGTGCTTTCAAAGCACATTGATCCTATGCTAGCTAATAGGGTCTAATGTGGTTCTCAAACACACTGTCGGAACCCTAAAAGAGGCCATGTGTTCCCTTGGGGAAGGAGAAGAGGACAGGACCTGCCATGAGGCGAATTCACAGCCAGGAGAGGAAATATATTCTAAGACTGAGGCTGAGACCCACAGCAAAGAACCAAGGTAACTTTGCCAAGTACATCACCAAGGTTACACATACTCACAAGTCAAAAAGTGAATTGCTCACTGTTAAACTGAACTTGATTCAAGAAATGTAGATGTGACTGCTCTTCAGAGGGGAAAGTTGGTACTCAGGTCTCACTCCAGTATTAAATATCTATCGTGTTTGGAACCACAACTGTCCCTCCACAGCTGAGACCCTCAAGACCAAACCTTTCATCCCAAACATCAGTCGTTACTTCATGAAATCCCAACGCTCTCCTCAAGGAGATGTATTCCTCTGGCATATCCCAGAGTCCAATGTCATTTATTATGGGCTAGTTTCCCAGATCCTGAGAATACTTGGACTGATCCTAATTCAGTACAATACATTTTTTTCCATTTCTGAATAGGCCATTTTCTAGACCAGGGTTAGTGTGTTCATAAAACATGTACATGTATAATCCATCCCATTTGAATTCAGTATTTACTCATGTTAAGTTTAAGCAAGCAGTAAAAAAAACAAAAAACACTTCCATTAATCCAGCTTCTGAGAGTGTGCTTGTGTTGCCATGTTATTAAATATAATCATCCCAGGAAAAGTGTGTCACTGGTACAACCTCTTTCCTCTCCTCCTCCCCGCCTACCTGTCCTTTGAACCCAATAGGGGCAACCTCCCAACGACCTCCCAGCAACCTCCCAACAACGTCCTAGCTACATCCTTGGAAAACATAACAAAAACGTACATTCAATTCCTGCCATCCCTCTCTCTCTCTCTCTCTCTCTCTCTCTCTCTCTCTCTCTCTCTGCCTACATGCAGGATGTAAGTAGGTTAATGATACATCCCAGAAAGGGAATACTGAAACCTGGTATCTTATCCATCCTCCCTTCAATTTGTCATATCCTAAGAAATCCATTAGGTTTACGGCCAAATGATCAGTGCAAACCTTTCAACATGATGTTGTAATTCAACGATGGTTTAAAGGGGTGAGGCAAAATAAATAGGACTTGATGGTCCAGGTTGTATCTAGGTTACTGGGCCTGTTGTTTTCCTATGGCGGCTTGTCCTGGTTCTACAGTGCATGCAGGTGCATGCAGGTGCACAGAACACCCAAGGGCCTCCTGCACTGGGGGGAGATCTGATGAGGACAAGATGGCAGATGGATGTTGCAATACAATAGCTACTGATTGGGTAGTTTGCGTGCGAAAGTCTGCAAGAGGGATGAATGTTAAACTCATTACCAGCTAACTTCCACTACGCATAATTCCTCCTTAAACAGGGAGACTGCAAGGATCGCTGACTCCAATATCAAAATAAAGAAATTAAATGAATAAAATAAATGACATGACCAGACATATTTTAACCTCCAGAGACTTGTATTCCTCTTGGGTGATGCGTCTAATCCAATCAAACAGCATCTTTAATCTGCCCACTAATCCACCAAATGCTTTGAACCCATTACCCCTCCCATACAACTTACAAAATGCAACCCATTTAAAAGATTAGTTGTGAAAATGATCGGCCATCTTTCATACTACTACTGATGCATATTTTCAACCTACAGTATTTAGATGTAACTGTCAAACCTGAATGTGTTAGGGAATGTTTTGAAAGGAACATTTTACATTATATATATATAGGCTATAATGATAAGGAATTACATGTTTGTGACAGTAGTGAAATATGTAATGGCTGTGTAAAACTGTAAGTCTATTAGGTATTGAAATTTTTTTTTGGTTCAAATGACTTACATCAACTTAATATACAGATGTATTGACAGTGATCCATGTGACAACAGAACTCTCTCTTGTAAGTCGCTTTGGATAAAAGCGTCTGCTAAATGAATAAATGCAGATGTTTCAAATCTGACTTGGCTCAGTTACCCTCTGCTGTCACCTAGTGGAAATACTACAGAGGCACTTAAGTGAGCTGAACGGTGCACAAAAAGCTCTACTCCAAATGGTCCAGATGAGGTCAGCAGCATACAACATGTTCTTCATTCCAGTGTTGACATCCTTTAGTCTGCTCTGACGGGTACTTTCCCCATGAGAAACTACTACATGTGTGGTTTACCTCATTTTCAAAACAGGAATGGAAGAATTGTCTAAGATGTGAAAAAGTATACCTATATAATGAATATACTAGATAGTATTTACTGTATATAATTCAATTTAATTATATAAAATTATACTATTAGTAGTATAATTATAATTTATTGTTTCGTATATAATTCATAGGTTTGAGCAATTCTTCTTGAAGGTGTTGAAAGGGATGATATGGGTAGTTTTTAAGTGAGAGGAGCCATATTGTAAAGAGTTTATAGGCCATCAGAAACAGTCCAATAATAAGCAGCTCTTATTTTATGGGCTGGACATATTGTATATTTAATTGGATAAAAGTGAGGTAAAATACCAGAAGTAGCTCTGGGTGCGAGTTAAATAAGAATAGATATATTTCACTGCTTCACGCTTTCACTTTAAGACCAAAACATGAGCAAAAATTATATTACTATATCAAATACGAGCACCAAAACATTCTGAAAATGGAAAAGTTGTGTCATGCTATTTACCTGTGGATGAAGGAATGTTCCCACTGACTAAGGCTGACAAGGCAGCTGATGAGCCACTAGGGACATGAGAAAAATGTGCCATGTGTCGAGCACGTTGCTGTCAGAAAAAGGAAGTTTATGGGCCTCCAAACCCAGGAACTCCCCCACCACCACCCCCCACTTCCTGGACAAAACATTTTGAAAAGTGTGGTCGAATGAAATGCAGATCTAAGAGTGATCATTAAGAATGGGCAGTGCTGATGACATTGAGCTAGGCCTCTAGGGAAACAGTAAAAAAAAAAAATGTATGGACACCGTACCCAGTTTTAATCACTAATCTAGTAAAGCCAATAACTGTCAACATAATTAAATAAAGCCAAAAAGAATGTTTGAAAAAAAACACCGTGTTTATTAAGACACCAACAGTCCTGAATACTCAGGCACAATATTAATTACTTCGTTACGAAGTGGTCATGGTAAATTACTTTACACAGTGGAAAAAAATGAAAATAACGATACCGAACTCCCCGTCGGAATTCGTTGGTAAAGAAGCACCACAAAGTGTCTCCAAGTGTGGCGGCCGGTCCAGGCCCGTCCCCCACCCCCTACCCATTATAATAAACACAAGATAGTCCATTTGAAAAACACCCAGGATAGTTCATGTGGACAACATGGCTCTCGATGCAGTTTCGGTTCATCATGTTGATCCAGTTTCCTTCTTAAGAAAATGTCAAGCTGCCACAGACGCTGTCACAGTGTGAGGCCAGAGAAAATGTGAAGATCCATCACCACATGTACATTTACAGTTGTATCTTACTAATGTCCCGACCAAACTGATCTTAGCGTCTCTAGATAGTAAACAAGGTTAAAATAGCTTGACAGATAGCAATGATGCACTCACAGGTATATCCATGGCATGAAGGGGGGGGAATAATCGAAATGAAAGGAGAGCATAAGCCCATCGCATGAGCAAAAACAATGTTCAATCAGAGGGTCAAACATAAACAGACTAAGGTCAACTAGACTTGAAACCTTACGGGAAAAGGTTTACCAGACAAGCAAACCTGCTAAACAAGGATGTCCTTAAATTAGAAAAACCTAATTATATTTCATGAGTATTAACATTTATAACAGTTTGCCAGTGGGTGGTTCAATCCCCGGTAACAGTTCTAACACTGGACAGTCTCTGTCATCTTGGGATGATCCCCACATTCAGCAGTAGGAAACTGCAGCCTCCTCACGGCCTCTTTGATTAGATTCCCAGATAATATTAACTCCTGCAGTAATCTGTGCGGGTCGTCCTCCTCCACAGTCACTCTCTTTCGGTTCCACGGTTTGAAATGGTCCCACTCTGGGTCACTTGACCCCGGGATGTTATAGGGACTGGCTCGGTTGCTTCGCTGCCCTCCTCGTTTTCGAAGCCGCATGCAGCAGCCGGTGCGAGTTTGAAGGACCGGCGCCCCGGTGGTGTTGATGTGGTTGATCGGCTGTTTGTTGTTGTTCAGCCCGTGAAGACATGACATCGTCTTCTGATTGGCACTATTGTTGTGAAGCTGTAACGCTTCGCCGATTTTTGTGACCAAAGCATCCACTTCTTTAGAATCGACGGTAACAGACTGCTCCAGAAGGATGTAATTTTCCTTTCGACAAGGCATTTTTCTTGTATTTTTGTGTTTTTCCTGGCAATTTTGTCGAAATGAATGAGGGATAAGGACAAACTCCCTGCACGCGCCACGCTGCCCGACAGTAAGCAAAGCCTTCGGTTCATTTGTAAACAATGGATGACGTAGGTTCCGGAATATACCATTTTGGATGGGGGTGACATTATTTATCAAACAAAAATAAAGATCTACTTTAGCAAACGAAACGTGATTCTCTGTTAATTATAATGTAAACAAATCATATGCATCAGACTCTATTGTAATAAGCTATTTTTTATTATTATATTCGAATCGTCTTTATGCACCAATCCTTTGTTCTACCCTAAACCTTTTTATATCTTGGAACATTCAGCCAACTGGACATTACATAACACGTAACTGTAATGTCCAGAGTAAAACAACTAGACATAAACAAACTTGCATATATACATATTTAAAATGTACATGCAGTCCTATTGTATGACAATCCAATTTATTATATCAGACAGTTTTGATGTTTTTGACCCTAATGTTTTATGTTGTAGGGCTAATTCCTTAGTAACACATATTAATAAATCTTCATCTAAAAATATAAAGTGTGTACTTAGTACTGGTCTGTGCATTTACCACACTGTGCAAACTGGGTTCTGTATGAAGTAAAATGAGGGAATTGTAATGCATAGAACATGGAGTTCATTTGTAATTTCTCAGAACCCTGCACTAAATCCCCAGGCTCCAGTCAAAGAGCACCCTCATGACCAAATAAGGAACTACTATCATGACCACGTGGTGCCTAGCCTGTATTGAAAAGCCAGCCAGTAGCATGGCTCATTTACCCTCCACTACTCTATTAACACCCACCACTCCATACAAGAAAAAACGTGTGATTTTGAAAAGACAATTTAGCAAGTTATCCTAAATTAATTATTCAAATAAAAAAATCTATAAAATGTACTTTATCTTAATGTAAGGAGGCCACTACCACAACAATGGTGGAGTGTTTCCTCGTCTCTTCCCCCTAGAGTCAGACGTGTGATAAACAGCTGCCTGTTCAACAACAAATCCTGTTTGTCTCAACAGGCAGCTGGTTGTTCATACTTCCCTGAAGACCGCTTCAGGAATGTTCCCATTACTAACGTGTGATTCTATCCTTGTATACAAGAATAGGGGAGGGGGGGGGGGAGGGGGGGGCGGGGGGGCGGGGGTAAACTGAGGGAGCGGAACAGCCCAAAGTGTCTGTAATTCATCTGTAGAATCAACTTTTATGGGAATAGGAGTTGTGCCATAGGCAGAGTTCAGCGGGTTTATTTCCTCCATTCACAGTTACCGGGCCAGCCATAGCCTGTCATCAAACGTTTCTCTGGAATGTGAAGAGGTTGCATTCTCTGAGGGACAATAACAAAGGAGCAGTTTGTTTTACCCACAATCAAAAAAACACAGTGAGTCAAATCAGCCATTTGCTTTAAAGAGGCTGATGGGATCAAACACACACAGCTTTTCCATCGTAATAATAATACCTCATTTAGCTTTTATCCAAAGCTGTGATTACATTCACAACCAATGTCTGCTAAATTCGTAAAAGCATCTGCTAAATGAATTCATGTAAACCAGACAGTCCCTTTAGAACAGACATTTAGTAGAGTAATTTATCTTTATCAAATGTATCTATTAATTCAGTTCATACAAGGAGCATCTGAAACCACTTTTTTAATGACTACATTTCCCAGACGTACTGGCACCCCTCTAATGGAACAATGAACAAAGATAATCTTCCATAAAAGTTATGCAATGTGTTGAAGAAAGTGTTTTGTCCGTCTCTTCATAAACGGAGTGACAGCTCAGTTGAGTTCTGGATTAAATACGTATTTAACAACCTGCAGATTGGGAGAGAAATGACCAGACCTCTGGCAACAAAATGAAGACAGTACAAAGCGTAGGTCTCAATCATGGCTCTCTCCCGGACAAAGGCAAGAGAGCATTCTTTTATAGGGCACAAGAATGTAAACATAGATAGTAACAGTCAGGCGGTAATGACGTTACAACAGTCTTCATAGAAGGTGTGTTCAGTAGTGATTAATATAAGTACACAGGAAATCTAATTTCTTCCACAAATGCCAGTCACATATTGACGATACATAGTTAATCTTATTAGAATGCAAATCTCTATGTTAACTCGCTATCACATTGCCTTGTTTGCCCATGGATATGCAACAAAAACATTGTCTCTAAACCCAGTTTGGCAACGTCCTGACTCCTGCCCAAATACATGAACAAAGATTACGTGATGACAGTTTAAAATTACCTCAAGAGACCAGGGAGCATATCACTTTACTTCACCTTATGTTCCCCAAACCGAGGGGCTGTCCATCTTGATTCAGTGTCAAGAGTTATGCAACACAGTTTTCCTGTGCGAATAGGATTGTGTGAATGTGCTTTACTGCCTGAAAACATTTGCAGGGCCAACCATGTTACATACAGCAGACAGCTCCTATAAACTGGTACACAAAGCCAAACGGAACACACAATCTGAAACACTAATTCTGAAGTATTAATTCTCATTGTAAACTCTTTGGCAAGTCTATCGAGTATTTACGAAGAGGACTGAGTGCATTTGTACTCCCTGGAGACAATTTCCCCCAAACAACTGTGTTTGTTTTTCTCTGGTAATTCAGGTTCCTTGAAAGTCCTATCTCTCCTTTTCAGGAGAAAAGGCAGAAGAAAAGTTTTTAGGGAATCCTGTTGCCATGAAATGCAACCTTGGTAGAAGGTTGTAGAAACAGCATTGGATAAACAGACAGAAGTTGTTAGTTCCAAGCACAGAAGAACCTTCCAGATTCGGAGCCAGTGAATTATGTCAATTCCATTGTAAGCATCCTGGAGGTTTACATTTTGTACGTGCCCAAGAAGACTTAAAGTGAAGAGCTTTGCGACCAATTCAAATCACATTAAGTAAGAAGGAAAACACAGAATTGTTTTCTGAGAAAGACGTGGACAGTTAGGAGAAATATAGCTGTAAAAAACTGTCCAGGTTCATGTTCTCATAAGGCTAAAGTTAGCGATCGCTGCCACGTGTTTTCACAACTACTGGTTGTGCTCAGGGACACTACTTAAGAACTTGATGTAGTTTACCTTACTCCTACCTTACACCACTCCTAATTTACACAGGTCATAATACAGTCACAGATACACATTAAACTCATAAAGCAAATCAGAGCGGATTCAATGTTTTTTTATGGGGGGGGGGGCATATTCATACAAATACACCTGAACAGGAAATCCTATGGTGTACAGTGGTCCCAACCTCTGCACATAGCAGAGACTCTGTGGTTAAACACTAAACATTGTTCAGGCTTGCCATTGCCTCAGATTACATAACTTCCTTGATGCACAAAACACAGCAGGACCTTTGCTGACCCCCTGTACTGATAGTAACTGTACATTCTGTACCTTCCAGAGCTGTTCAACCTGTCTGTCTCTCCATTCCTTGCTGCCTATGTAATGGACAATAAATCTAGCAAGAAAGTTAGGTTGTTGTATCTGAATAGACTCTCTAGTCATGCGAAAGCAAAGTTTGCCACGAAAGCATTTTTGTTTGCATTGCTTGTGTACGAGTGCTGCATCCAACAGCTAGGATTCATACTTGTGTCAACATGCGACTGGACTTTCTGCACCGACAGCTTTTATTATGAATAGACACATTTCTGCTCCTGCCAGTAGCTACAAAATGGGAAGGATAAGATGTTTCAAAGTGCAGTCAAAGGACCTGGAAAGATATGAACCTGTGTTATTGTTTGTCGTTACGAGGCCACCATTATTCACCCAGGCACACACGCACAAACACACACATTCATGCATGCTCACTAACTCACATGTTCGAACAAAATGCGTTTTGATTTGCTTTTATTGCTGTCGAAACAGAAAGTGGACCACAACCAAGTAACCTTGGAGATTATCTTTGTGCTTATCAAGTAAGCTTGATAACCAAGATGTAAAGCGTGACCAGCTGTTAGTATAGACCAGGGGTGGGCAACTCTGGTCCTGGAGGGCCGCTGTCCTGAAGGTTTTAGCAGTTTCCCTGGTCTAGCACTGGGGGTGGAGGGGGTGGAAGACCTACATGTGTTTGTAGGTGCTGTATGTTGGACAGTTATAAGATGAAGTCATGTATATCACTTACCACTCCCCGGAATGAGAAGCTAGTCAACGTTGAGGCTAGGAATCAACCCAGGCAGCATGGCCATGCTCTGGGCAACTCTTCAACAACCCCCCCCCCCACCCCCCTTCCCCTCCTCCCACCACCAGCTAGCATAGAGCTAAGCCTTAGCAACCCGATCTCTCCAGCCCGTCAAAACAAAACCCAGCGGGAGCCTGGGAAACAAACTGATGAGGGGGAGGGGAGGAGGGGGGAGGGGAGGAGGATGGATTAGTTGCAGACTCAAACGCGGAAGTGTGTGTGTGTGTGTGTGTGTGTGTGTGTGTGTGTGTGTGTGTGCTCGTAAGGGAGCGAAAGAGAATTAGAGAGAAAGGGAGAGACAGAGGGTATGAGAGGGAATGTGAGATCCCAACGCTCTTTTAAGTTCATAGACTTACAACTGCCTTTAGCTGATCGGTTTGGTGTGTGTGTGTGTGTGTGTGTGTGTGTGTGTGTGTGTGTGTGTGTGTGTGTGTGTGTGTGTGTGTGTGTGTGTGTGTGTGGGTGTGTGTGTGCCTGAGACATTACAGGCAATGAAGTGAGGATAGAGACTTGTGTATGTCTACAAGACATCTGCTCTGTGCATTGTGAGTGTCTGTGTTGTTTGTCTGTCGGCTCAAATTCAGTCTGTATTCCAAAAAAACACCCTTGTTTGTCTGTAGTTAGTGACACTGCAACTGTGCCACACCACTGCATAGATACTAATCACAGAAAGGTATAAGTCATTAAACCTGAAAGAAAAACAATCCCTATCAATAGATAATCTCTCCTGACCAAAGTTGATTGTGGGTTGGGTTCATATAATGCCAAACCCTGAGGTCTGTTAGCTGTAATATCAAGGTACTGAGGCCCTGGTTTGTTTCACACAGTTGCTTTTTAGTCAGCACCACACTTGTCACAGTCAGTTACTATTTCCAAGAATCCTTCTTGCCCCCCCGCCTCCCCATCTCTCCCATCTCCTCCTCCCTTACTCTATAGCCATTCCTGGCCTCTAGACAAGTGGTGGGGGCCAAGTTTTGTGTTGTCCTGCCGTTGCATGGGTGGGGAGCACGTGTTTTGTGGCAGCCGGCGATATGCACTCGCTGCCCTTAGATAATTGGCTGCCTGCCAGCTCTGGGAGCCAATCCGCTGTGTTTACCCTGTGAAGAGCTGTGCTCTGCTCCCTCCCTCCCTCCCTCCCTCCCTCCCTCCCTCCCTCCCTCCCTCCCTCCCTCCCTCCCTCCCTCCCTCCCTCCACTCTGCTGCTCCCTTTCTCTCCCTTTCTCATTCTCACTCACTCACTCACTCACTCACTCATTCTTGTTCTCTTTTTCTCTTGTTTTCGTAACCTGCTCTGTGAGGATTTCTCCTTGATTTCTCTTTGACTTTCACCTGGTCTCTCTTAACCAACCGCTGCCCCTCTCTCTATCTACTCCATCTGTAGCCACTCTCGATCAGTTTGTTCTCACTCTCTGTCTGTCTCTCTCTCTCACACACTCCCCCCCCCACACCGCCTCTCTCCTCTGTCGTGAATCCAGTTCTAAGGACAGCAGTCACCATAGCTGTGAGGGTAGAACAACAAGTCGAGGCTGTCGTCTCTCCATCCATCTTTCAGCTGCATGGCCACTCTTGACACCCAGACGAGACCAGCAATCTGCTTTTTGGCCACATTTCAGAACCCATGATCCAACACAACACCCTGTGGATGATGTAATCATCAAGTCTTCCCTCCTTCTGAGACATGCAATATCATGTTGGCCCTGCTTCCTGGACACCAGAGGCAGGATAGTTGTTTGTTTGACTCTGTGGATTGTAGATTCCAAGCCTAAAAAATACCAAGCCTTACAAATTCACAGACAATGAGAAAACGAACCACAATGTGAACGCATGCAGGAGATTTTCAGGAGACCCTGTTTGATCCCATCCAAACTGATAATGTTGCGTGATTGAGATATCATTCCCACTCCCTTTTCAAATGCAATGGGCTTTTCCAGATTCTAAAGTATTGCACATAAATGTGAAGATGCTAACACTAAGCATGACACAGGTGCTTGTGGGGACTGATTAGGAGAAGCAGACCCCCCCCCCCACTCCCAAACAGACATGGTCCAGTGAAGCAACAGAGAAACAACCCAGCAGACAAATCAATACATTGACTCAGACAACCTTTTTCAAAGCTAGTTAGCCAGTAGCACCCCGGTTTTCCAAGAATATCGTTGGTACACAGCTGGCCTTCGTTCAACATTGTCAACAGTGTGGCTGGAAGCAGGTGGGACGAGACAAAAGTTGACCAGTTATATTTTTAGGAGCAAGGCCAGTCATGACAGAGCTTGTTGGTACGATACTGGCATGATGGCCACATGTGTACCTTTGACACAGATTGGGAGGCTGTAGCCATGACTGGGCCGCACAGTCTGTCTGTCTGACATTGAAACTGGTGTTGTAATGGAGGCGAATGTTTTACACCTTGGGCCGAGCAAGGTCAAGGGCATCGGCCTCTCTCTCTCATTCCCTCTCTGGATATTCCTCTTAAAATCCATCTACCCTTCACTTACTCCCTTCTCTTTCTCCCTTTCTCTCCCACCTCCCCCTCACATTTTTGTGTAAACTATCAGAGGCACTCCCTTTTTCAGTGTTTTCTCTGTGGGCCATTGACCCCAATGCTAAGAGTGAATTTCTTCATAGAAAATAATAATATATTATAATAATAATAATAATAATAATAAAAAACGTGTTCCCCTGGATTTTGTACGACCCAGTACATTTTAAGTTTGACACTCAAATAAACGAAAACCCAAACTCACAAATAATGAATATATGGTTGTATAACAGTACTACTAAGCATGGCAAGCTCATGAACATGCATGGTCACGGGAAGGTGTCTCAATTGCATGCTCTCAAGTTCAGACATAGTGCAACACATGAAGCAGACGTGAGTGCTATGGTTGGTATGTGCATGCAGTCATACTGTATCAGCGAGTCAAAGCATGAGCACTAAGATCTCAGTGGCCACAGGTGTTCATGGATAAACAATGAAGTTTGATAGACTTCACATCGAAAGACATGCACAAATATTTGCACTGTCTAACTTTCTGTTTATCACCTTTTAAACAAAGTAGCCCAACGATTTAATAAATGTTTATCTGTCTCCTTCCCTGTGTATCGTAAAAATATGAATCGTCTTATACGGTCATTATAGACTGTCTTAGCGGCTAATGTTTCATACAGTACATAAACATCCGGATTATTCTTTTTCATTACCCTACTTTGAGAACAACAAAACATTCTGGGCTGTGCTGGGTGGGATTCATGTGTCCTTGGGCAAGGCACTTCACCCTACTTGCCTCAGGAGGAATGTCCCTGTACTTACTGCAAGTTGCTCTGGGTTAGACCGTCTGCTAAATGTCTAAATGTAAATTCACACATTTCATTCTTTTAATCTTTCAAACTTTTTTAGTTGAGTGAAAAAGTTTGCAGTAGTTTTTCCAAACAGAAGCAACTGGTACTTTTCTGCATCGGGTTCATGTTGTCTTTAACTACAACTTCAAACTCCTTATTTTTCTTTTCTCTTTGGCCTTTAAAACATGACTTAATTACAGCATCGGACTTTGTTCACACTTTAGCACCAGAAGGATAGGGTGGCGTGTCCCTCACCCCCACTCTCTTACCCCTGTTTTGTCCACGTGCCTGGGTGGTTCCAGTGGCAGGCCGGACTATGGGTGAGCAAGGTTGTTTTTGGTCATATGATCCTAAGTGTCTATACAGGCCGGTCTAGCGGGCTGTAATCAGATAAAGATACTATGACAGCAGTGTTTATAAAAAGGAAAGCTACACAACACGCCCTTCTCTTGCTCTACCTTCTTAACCACACCAGCGTGTTTTGATAGCTTTGCACACAAGCACAGGTACTTACAGCTTGTTTGCATACACACAACCCCCCCTCCCCCCCCCCCCCCACACACACACTCACATTCACGCATGCATTTACACACACGTACACACCTATACACCACACATATTAAAATACTCACTGATTTATTAACTCCCTCACTCAATAGACACATGCGTACACACACACACACACACACATACAAAAACATACACACTCAGATGTAGTGGTTTGAAGTGTATGTTGAGCTATTGTAAACATTGCCACGTTTCTTGGCTCCGCCCTTTCCCCAGAGAAATCCTGTTAGCTTGTGATTGGCAGCTTCTCCCCTCCTCTTACTTTCTATTGGCTGAGTGTTTTCTTCCTGCATATATTCTAGGTGCATGTGCCTCAGACACACATCATGTTCTAGGGGTGCTCGGAGTCACGCTTCAGGAGCAGATAAAAAACACACACACACACGTTTCGTAATTTAGTGTATGACATATGGGAGTTTTGCATTCATAATTTCAGAACCTTCATTCCTTCACACAAACAGTCCCCTCCAAAAGTATTGGAACTTAGTTTTTTTTGTACACTGAAGACATTTGGGTTTCACATCAAAAGATGAAAATTAGACAAAAGTTCAGAATTCCAGCTTTTATTTCATGGTATTTACATCCAGATGTGTTAAACAATTCAGGACAGAGCACCTTTTCTTTGAACCCACCCAAGTGAGCAATAATGTCTGTATGTTCAGATCCATCTAGCCACTAGAGGGCAGTATACCCTTAGCCGTAAAGGTTACATTTGTTTCACTGTGCAACCTGACCTCAAAATCCATTCCTTACACAATAAACATTATTCGGGAATCCCTAGATGTTATACAATGTTTTACATGTTACAAAAAATATTTAATTTATATTCACTATTCACTGAAATGATCCAATCATTTGAATGAAAGGATGACATGCAGATGTTTAGGAGAAATGTTCTTGGACCAGTGCTAAACCGGACTGTTAAATATTTCAGACACTTTTCTGGAATACATTTATTGTAAATAAACCACCAGGTGGAAATGTGAAAGATGAAACTACACCTCCAGAGATCATCAAAGGCTCACATTAATAAGTTTGGTGCAGAAAGGTGATGTTTGGGAATAGAAAGTCCCAGTTTTTTTCCTGTTGACAGTAGGCTATGTTTAAAATTAACAGTGATCTCTAATAGACATAATCACCCATGGCCCATATCTGAATGTATGTGCTAACAAAATACTTCATAAGATGACCAACGGTGAATTACCAACTCATGGAAAGTGAATTTTAATCTTGATAGCGCCGGTAATCATCCCATACGGTAACATTTTCATCGTTACAACGCATCGGTGTTTGTAATTAAACGGTCTAACCGACAAACTGTATTTCTCAAGAAGCATTATACTTTTTATTTTGGTCTGCACCTGTCAGGTCATATTTATGTTGTTTTGTTTTGTTGTTGTTGTTATTGTTGTTGTTTCATACACGCACGACAGGAAATGATAGTGAAAATTCCTTTATTTGACCAAACACAAGCAGCAGCAACATAGTGAGCGGTGATCGTGAGGCCTGATGATCTAGATATCTGTTTAGGGGGGTTCTGATGGTGTGTGATGGCTAGGGCAGACACACGATGACAAGATACACCAATAAATAAAAAGACAGAATTAAGGCCAAAAGACATAAATACCGTAAATGTACAAAGACTGTTGCTAAGATACTGAACGATATCAAACCATAGTTATGAAGATGGGTGGAAGAAAAAGTAGGTGCTGATGTCGTCCCCCCCCCCCCCCCTGTTAGTTCTGGTTAATTTCAGCTTTAAAAGCTTTGTCAGTTAAGAGTTAATATTACCTGTGTGCCTCTGCTGTGGTGCATGATTCTGAAGGAGGAAGGTGAAGTGCATGGGACCTAAAATGCCACCTCATGCTGTCCTGTACATTACGGAAGCCTCTGGCTTAAAAGAGGGCACCTTCATGTGGTGAAAAGATTCGGAATGAAGGTTAATGCAGCAACTAACTATCCTTTGTTTTCCATACAGGTTAGTCTAACTACAGTCTGCCACTAGAGGTCATATGAGAGGTCACTTGGCCTTCTCAGGCTAAGCCCTGACAGAGGTAAGTGCCCTCTCTCTTTCAGTACAGCAGTCCTTCCCCTCCCTGCTGCCTTCTGGGATGTCTGGTCAGGTCTACAGTTATATCTAAGCAGTGCTCTAGAATGTCTGGGGCAGTGTCGTGGATTAGAATGTCTGGGCAGCGTCGTGTTCTAGAATGCCTAGTCGGGACGTCACGTTCTAGAATGCTGGCTTCACGTCGTGTCCTAGGACAGCTGCTGCGGCGGGGGGTTAACGTGTTTGAAATGTGCTGGCGTTTTCAAGCCCGGGGTTCCTCCTCCTGACCGAAACGCTTTGGGTTCCGCGTAGCTGAGGTTCTCCCTCATTCTCTGCAGGTGTGGATCAACACCGTGTTCTTGCACTGTTGGCAGCGGACGGAGCAGCACCAGGAGAACTTGCAGGAGCAGCGCTGGACGACCTCGGCCCTGCCGGCCCGGTACCCTGGTCCACAGCACACCAGCTCACAGCCATCTGGGGCCAGTCTAGAGGTACCTGGAGGGGGGAGGAGCACAAGGACATGCTTTGAAAAACGATGTCCTTACAGCAGTGTTCCCCAACCCTGGTCCTCGTGGACCCCCTGCCCTCCCTGCTCCAACATGCTTGATCCAGGCGTCAGGTGGCTGAGTGGTTAGGGAATTGGTCTAGTAATCAGAAGGTTGCCGGTTTGATTCCCAGCCAAGCCGAATTACGTTGTATCTTTGGGCAAGGCGCTACCCCATACTTGCCTCAGGGGGGAATGTCCCTGTACTTGCTGTAAGTCACTCTGGATAAGAGTGTCTGATAAAATGACTAAATGTAAATGATTCAAATGAATGTTGTTTTTTTATGAAGCTCAGCAGAAATGATGATAACAAGCCTGATGATAACGACTCATTAATTTGAATCAGTTGCGTTGCGTTGAAGCTTGGAGCAGTGAAACGTGCTTCCCCAGTACGGTAGAGTGAGTCACCGTTACAGCGCCTGCCAGCGGTGCCCGGGATGCCGTTATCGGGGTCGAGGCGGCAGAAGTCCGGAGAGGCAGAGAGGTACACTAAGTCTCTGGCAGCAGGGGGCTTGACCTGGGAATCCCGAGGGAGCAGGGCCGTCCTGGAGCCTATGCGGGAGAGACGAACCTGAGGAGAGGGCAGAGGGAGGGGGGGGAGGAGGGGAGAGGAGGAGAGGGGAGGAGAGGGGAGGAGAGGAGAGGGGAGGAGAGGGAAGGGGTGGAGAGGAGAGGAGAGGGGAGGGGAGGGGAGGAGAGGGGAGGAGGGGGGAGGAGGGGGGAGGAGGAGAGGGAAGGGGTGGAGAGCTTCGTCAGACTTGTTCATACCAAGGACGATGAGAACTTTAACTACGGGTTTAAACATATAGTTTTAAGAATAGTTCTGTGTTTCAAATAATTACCAAGTCCACACCACAATGATAACAACAACAACTATATAATGGATATATATCACTGAGATAACTTTCAAAAAGATTTTCTGTCCGGCTGAAGAACTTTAAAACACTGAACCAATCAGGATCCATCCGAATAAAGCGGTGGAGCGATTAAAACGACATTGCGGGGAAGCTAATTGCCGAGATTTGTGCGGACGTAAATAAATCTGTGTTTATCGTTATCGTCCTTGGTGTGGCCCCTGGTCAACTGTGGGAGAGGACAGGGCCCCTGGTCAGATGTGGGAGAGGACAGGGCCCCTGGTCAACTGTGGGAGAGGACAGGGCCCCTGGTCAGATGTGGGAGAGGACAGGGCCCCTGGTCAACTGTGGGAGAGGACAGGGGCCCTGGTCAACTGTGGGAGAGGACAGGGCCCCTGGTCAGATGTGGGAGAGGACAGGGCCCCTGGTCAGATGTGGGAGAGGACAGGGCCCCTGGTCAACTGTGGGAGAGGACAGGGCCCCTGGTCAACTGTGGGAGAGGACAGGGCCCCTAGTCAACTGTGAGAGAGGACAGGGCCCCTGGTCAGATGTGGGAGAGGACAGGGCCCCTGGTCAGATGTGGGAGAGGACAGGGCCCCAGGTCAGATGTGGGAGAGGACAGGGCCCCTGGTCAACTGTGGGAGAGGACAGGGCCCCTGGTCAACTGTGGGAGAGGACAGGGCCCCTAGTCAACTGTGAGAGAGGACAGGGCCCCTGGTCAGATGTGGGAGAGGACAGGGCCCCTGGTCAGATGTGGGAGAGGACAGGGCCCCTGGTCAGATGTGGGAGAGGACAGGGCCCCTGGTCAGATGTGGCACCTCTGTGGCTCCGTCGAAACGCTCCTTCAGCACAGCGCCCACACGACGGAAAGGAGGCATGACCTTCCAGCAGGTTCTCAACTCGCAGGAGCCCGAGACCCCGTGACACTTACACTCCACCTGCATGTTGTGGAGGATGGCCTGCGGAAGAGATAAGAGATGAGACAAGATCACTCCCAACACAGGCGTCAAAAACACACGTCGATGTGGCTGAAATACTGGGATGAATGTCCGGACCTTTCGGCCCGCCTCGTTGTTGTGGATGTTCATGAGGGGCCGTCCTGCTGAAAGGCCTTTGGCGCGCTCAGGCTCGTCTACAAACGTCTGGGAGAAGGCCACTCCGTACGACAGGTTGTCGCTGCACCCAGACCACTGGAAGCCTACAGAAGGTACGAAGTCACAACACAAACGTTCTAGATCATGTTTTTGTGTATTTTACTAAGCAGAGTCTCCCTCTCTCTCTCCCTCCTTCCCTCCGTCCTTCCCTCCCTCCCCCTTTCTCCCTCTCTCCCCCCCCCCTCTCTCTGTGTAACAGAACAGGTGTCTCTGTAGAAGATTCCAGATGCCTCCTCAGACTCACCCTCAGGACTGACCCCTCTTATCTTCCTGTCACATCCACATCTCTCCAGCTCCCCTCGACTGCAGCCTCTCGTCACCGCCATCGCCACTGCCGCAGAGGACAGGGCGTGCACGAACGCTGCCTCACGCGTGCCTGGTTGACACGGTAACAAACAAACAAACAGAGAGAGAGAGAGAGAGAGAGAGATGGCTTTTGATAACTTAAAGAGTAACGTTAGTACTTTTGCTTACAGTTGAAGCTTTTCTGGATTTACAAGGGAGAAGTTAATACTTTTATCAGACCTTTTTGTTTTAGACAACATGGACGTTTACCTTGGTTCATGACCCTGCCGAACACGTTGAGCCCACGAGGTGTGGTAGAACAGTTCCACCTGCGGTTCCTGAACTGGTGCTGGCACTGCCACACACAACAGAACAAACAAAACATGCTGACACCAGTGAAGATCAGGGGTCTCCAACCCCGGTCCTCAGGGGCCGCTGTCCTGCAGGTTCTAGATGTTTCCCTGCTCCAGCACACCTGATTCTGATGACCAGGCTTCCACAGAGCTTGATAACCCAAGCCCATTGATAACCCAAGCCCATTGATAACCCAAGCCCATTGATAACCCAAACCCATTCATCAGAATCAGGTGTGTTGGATGAGGATTGCCCCGCCCCAGGTGACATGCAGAAACCCTCTCCCTAATCTGTACCTCTTCTATGACCATCTCTGCTGCCTTGCGTACGGACTCCATGACCTCCCCCGCGCCCTGCACACCCCCACCTGCCCTGCCGTCAGTCCTTTCAGGCGCCCGCAGGGGGCGACACCTGACACAGGCCGCGAGCGAGGCAGCCCCGCCAGGGAGCTAGGAGAGAGGAGGGGGAGACAAACATAGGGGACAGTGGTGTGTGTGTGTTGGGGAGGTGTGGTGTGGGGTGAGGAGACCCCACATCCGGATCCAGAACACTGGAGATTACTATGACCTGTACGGAGGGGACAAGTTCGCCTCGCTTTCTGAACTTGTGGAATATTACACCGCTGATGTGGGCGTCTTACAGGACAAGGACGGCACCCTCATCGAGCTCAAATACCCCCTCAACTGCTCCGACCCCACCACAGAAAGGTATTCTATCTAGGAGTCATGTGGCGCAGTCGGTTAGGGTGTTGGGTTAGTAATCAGAAGGTCCCTGGTTCAAATCCTGGCTGGGTCAACTTGACGTTGTGTCCTTGAGCAGATCTCTGGGTCTCTGTTTCTGCGTGTTAGTCCGACATAAGTAAACTCCCAGTGTCAACCTTAAACCTACAAGTCTGTCTACCTGTCTGTCTGTCTGTTTGGTTGTCCAACTGTCTCCTGTCTTTCCTGTTTACACTTGTCTGTCCACTACAAACTGTGTTCCATCATGAAATGAGAAAAAGCTGTTATTTTCAGACACAACATATGCTTCTAAATGCAGATCTACAAACGGTTGTTTAGGGTTTGCAGTCAGAGTTTTTTACACTTTGTGTTTTCTGTTGCCCCCCCCCCCCCACTCTCCCCCCCCCCACTCTCCCCACTTGTCAGTTGTTCAACTTCCTCTAAATGTTGCGGTTGGAAACTTTTGACACATCTGAAAGCAATGACCAGACCCTTGTCTTCCTCTCCTGCTGTCCTCTACCATCCTCTCTCTCTCTCTCTCTCTCTCTCTCTCTCTCTCTCTCTCTCTCTCTCAGTCTCTCTCTCTCTCTCCCTCGCTCTCTCTTTCCCTCTCTCTCTCTTTGTCTCTCTCCCTCTCTCTCTCTGTCTCAGTAATTCCGGATCTTTCCTTCTTTCACTTCTTCAAAATCGTTTTTTTCTGACATGTATTCCTCCGTGGACAGTCCACCTGCTCCAGAGAGTAAGAAGAAGGACAGTTAGTTCTAAGATGGAGCATGTTGACCGTGCAGAGATGCTAAGCTGCAGATCACAGTCACTTCATCAGGAGGCAGTTTCATCCTGTGGTGGCCCAGATGTCCTACATGATAATACCCCCTTGATGCTTCCAGTAATACAGCAGAGAGCTGATGTGCCATCCTGTCACTGTGTCTTACATTTACATTTAGTCATTTATCAGACGCTCTTATCCAGAGAGGCTTTACAGCAAGTACAGGGACATTCCCCCCCTGAGGCAAGTAGGGTGAAGTGCCTTGCCCAAGGACACAACGTCATCTGGCAAGGCCGGGAATCTAACCGACAATGTTCTGATTACTAGCCTGACTCCATATCCGCTTAGCCACTTGACTAGCATTATGAAATTTTGCTTTTTTTCCTTCCTAAACTACAAGGTTAATCAAGTGATTCTGCATAATGTGTTTCCTATCTGCTCAACATAATGATTAACCAGTGTGCAGGACAGGTAACCTGCATCAAAAGAGAGAGGGAAGTGAGAGAGAGGGTGTGTGTGTGTGTGTGTGTGTGTGTGTGTGTGTGTGTGTGTGTGTGTGTGTGTGTGTGTGTGTGTGTGTGTGTGTGTGTGTGTGTGTGTGTGTGTGTGTGTGTGTGTGTGTGTGTGTGTGTGTGTGTGTGTGTGTGTGTGTGTGTGTGTGTGTGTGTGTGTGGTGGAGGGTGTCGGTTGTAGCTGGGTCTAAGGTTATAAATAGTCGTGCTGTCTAGAGCCACGAAATCTTGTCATCAGAATTTTTTCCGACCGCAACACAGGAAGTTCAGATGAAGAAATTGAGAACTGAACTTAAAACAGCGCAGCAACAGACTCTCAAGTAGAGGCTCTCACACCACAAGACACACACACACACACACACACGGGCGTGCACACACACACACATGGGCGGGCACACACACACTCACAGGCGTGTATACACACACATGGGCGTGCACACACACACATGGGCGTGCACACACACAGGTGTGCACACACACACAGGCGTGCACACGCACATGGGCGTGCACACACACACACACACAGGCGTGCACACACACACACAGGCGTGCACACGCACATGGGCGTGCACACACACACACACACAGGCGTGCACACACACCCTGTAAACAGTCTTTATATGATCACATGACATCATTGATTATATTTCGCCTGTAGTTTAATCTCGGTTGATTGCCATGGTAACGTGTGAATGTGTCACCGTCTAGGTGGTACCATGGACACCTGTCAGGCCCCAACGCTGAGAAGTTGCTATGGGAACGGGACGAGCCGGGGACGTTCTTGGTGCGTGAGTCTCTGTCCAAACCAGGAGACTTCGTCCTGTCGGTCCTGACGGAGGAGAGAAGCAAAACAGCCAGCGGAGGAAGGAGAGTCTCCCACATCAAGCTCATGTGCCAGGTGATGAATACTGGACTGGACTGTGTGTGTGTATGTGTGTGTGTGTCTGTGTTTGTGTGTGTGCACGTGAGTGTGTGTGTGTCTGTCTGTGTGTGTGTCTGTGTGTGTTTGTGTGTGTGTGTGTGTGCATGTGAGTGTGAGTGTGTGTCTGTTTGTGTGTCTGCATGTGTGTGTCTGTGTCTCAGTGTTTGTGTGTGTCTGTGTGTGTGTGTCAGTGTTTGTGTGTGTGTGTGTGTGTGTGTTGTATGCACGCGAGTGTGAGTGTGTGTCTGTGTCTGTGTGTGTGTGTGTGTGTGTGTGTGTGTCTGTGTCTCAGTGTCAGTGTTTGTGTGTGTGTGTGTGTGTCTCAGTGTCAGTGTGTGTGTGTGTGTGTGTGTGTGTGTGTCTCAGTGTCAGTGTTTGTGTGTGTGTGTGTCACCTCCTGAAAGTCATTTAAACCCAGCATCACCTTTCAGTTGTGTCACAGGGACCTTCCCGAATATACAAACATCTTATGAAATAACATGAAGTCCAGCTTCCTCTTAATCGTTTTGTGAAATGGATATTATGACGGGCAACAACGTTAGTTCACACACATGACATGCACCCCTCAACCATACTTCCACTACCATACAAGTGAAACTGCAGGTTTATTCAGAATGCAAATGAGTTACTCCGACCAAGTATTTGTTATGGCCTGTGTGTGTGTGTGTGTGTGTGTGTGTGTGTGTGTGTGTGTGTGTGTGTGTGTGTCAGTGAGTTTAGCTCCTTATGTGTAGTTATGGTTTGTCTCATGTCCAGAACCCCTCAGCTGTTCTTTGTGAATGAGTTCCTTTGTTGATTCGGGGAGGGGGGGGAGGGGGGGAGAGGGGGGAGAGGGGGAGAGGGGGAGAGGGAGGGTGGGGGGATTACAGGGGAGGTGAAAGAGATCTTGCACAAGATTTCACAAAGACACAGAGCAGATCTGGGGACTGTGGGGCCAGCTGAACCTGATTACATCAGATTAACGTAGATTAACATTGTCTCTCATGTATTCCCCCCCCCCCCCCCCCATAGCTAATCCAGGTACTATACACATGCAACTGTCACACCAAACAAATAATCACCAAACATGCATGTTATTCTGTCCTGTACAGTGAATAAAGTCCCTCAACATGTCCCACATTAATAGTCTGCAGCCAGTTGGAAGTTCACAAGATATTATCTAAGCACCCATTGCTAATGGACATGGTTTATTGTGTGTCTGATATTAACGTGTGTGTGTGTGTGTGTGTTCTTCTGATCCAGAGTCTGATGAGGTGTGTTTGATGTGTGTGTCCAGAGTGACAGGTACACCATGGGGGGGTCCGAGGTGTTCGACACCCTGGCTGATCTGGTGGAGAACTACAAACGCAAAGGCATCGAGGAGATCTCTGGAAACTGGGTCTACCTCAAGCAGGTACGAGGAGGGGGGGGGGGGGGGGGTCGAAGATCGTCATGGAGATCGCCATGGAGATCGCCATGGAGATGGTGTTTTACTGGATGGTGGTGTTTCTTCCTCCCTCAGCCGTACCTTTCCACCCGGGTGAACGCAGCTGATATCGACAGGAGGGTGAAGCTGCTGGATCAGACCTCCGAGAACTCAGACGAGGGAGAGAAGAAGAGCAGAGCAGGATTCTGGGAGGAGTTCGATGTACGTTTCTCTTTTTTTTATTCTCTCTTTCTCTCTCTCTCTCTCTCCCTCTTCTCTCTCTTTCGTTCCTTAAAATCGGAGCGTTAAAAAAAAATTCTAATCGAAAAAAATGACGGATTGTATTCAGGGATTTGCAAATGTTTTGGGGACAAATGCTTTAATTTTTTATGTTGTGGTTCTTTGTTTTACGCAAACATGCACAAGCCACCAGCATGTTCATTTGTGGTTGGAAACATGGTCATGTTTCAAAATGAGGCCTGGTAACCACAAGAAAGGTCCCATGATCATGTTCTGGTTTGTCCTTGTCATTTTTCTCAGTTGTAATAACGCGAGTCAGAACACACTTCTAACTTTGCTAACATGTCTCAGGGTAGAATTAATTTAAAGGAAAATAGCTTCCTTTAAAATAACCAATATGCAAGACCAGATTAATACCCCAAAGAGTCCATGGGCACTGAAGCTAAAAAAGATATAATAATCCTGTGAATGTGGGTTTTTTCCACAAGATTGCAATGAAACTGCAGGAAATGTCATATATAAGTCTTGGTCTCAGGTCATCTTCTTACTAAACAGTTGTAGTTTACTTGTTATGGTTTGCTGGATGAACATGTCGTCTGTCCTTTTGTCAACACTCACTGTTATGCTGCCCCCATGTGGTCAGAGACAGAACAGCTACAGCAGCTATCTACATTTACATTCACGCAGCAGACGCTCTTAGCAGACCAGCTTACAGCAAGTGACAGGGACATTCCTCCCCCCCAAGGCAAGTAGGGTGAAGTGCCCTGCCCAAGGACACAAAGTCATGTAGCCACAGCCAGGAAGCGAACTGGCAACCTTCTGGTCACCAGCCAGACGCTCCAACCAATCAGCCTAACCTGAATTAACCTCTCTAATCCTCATTCCTCCTCTCTCTCTGTCTCTGTCTCTGTCTCTGTCTCTCTCTCTCTCTGTCTCTCTCTCTGTCTGTCTCTCTCTCTGTCTCTCTCTCTCTCTCTCTCTCTCTCTGTCTCTCTCTCTGTCTCTGTCTCTGTCTCTCTCTCTCTCTCTCTCTCTCTCTGTCTCTCTCTCTGTCTCTCTCTCTCTCTGTCTCTCTCTCTGTCTGTCTCTCTCTCTGTCTCTCTCTCTCTCTCTCTCTCTCTCTGTCTCTCTCTCTGTCTCTCTCTCTCTCTGTCTCTCTCTCTGTCTGTCTCTCTCTCTGTCTCTCTCTCTCTCTCTCTCTTTTCAGGCCCTTCAAAAGTTAGAAGCGAAGGTAAAAAAAAGCAGAGAAGAGGGAATGAGACCAGAAAATAAAAGCAAAAACCGCTACAAGAACATCCTTCCCTGTGAGAGAACCTCTCTTTCTTTCTTATTCCAGATCTTTCTCTCATCTCATTCTGGGTCACTGCAATAATGATAAATCTATGAGTAACGTCACTCACAGTGCTTTCTTGTTTTTCTACCTTTTGGACGAACAACCTCTCCACCCCTCTCTCATCCCTCCCTCTACACCTCCTTCCACCCCTCTCTCATCCCTCCCTCCACCTCCTCCCCTTGACCAGTCAATGAGACCAGGGTCATCTTGAAAGGAGGAGACCCCAATGTAGTTGGTTCAGACTACATCAATGCCAACTATGTGAAGGTAAACACAGAAGCAGTCTACAGACTAACCACTGCACAGTGCTGTCACCAAGTCTACAGACTGACCACACCACACAGTGCTGTCACCAAGTCTACAGACTGACCACACCCCACAGTGCTGTCACCAAGTCTACAGACTGACCACACCACACAGTGCTGTCACCAAGTCTACAGACTGATCACACCACACAGTGCTGTCACCAAGTCTACAGACTGACCACACCACACAGTGCTGTCACCAAGTCTACAGACTGACCGCACCACACAGTGCTGTCACCAAGTCTACAGACTGACCGCACCACACAGTGCTGTCACCAAGTCTACAGACTGACCACACCACACAGTGCTGTCACCAAGTCTCAGTGTCATATTCTTGATCTTAAACTGGAACGTGTGTTTGTGTGTCTCTGCGTGTGTGTGTGTCTGTGTGTGTGTGTCTCTTCGTGTGTGTGTGTGTGTGTGTGTGTGTGTGTGTGTGCAAGCGTAGAACACTCTGCAGGAGCAGGATAATCAGAAGGTGTACATTGCCACCCAGGGCTGTCTTGCGTCAACCGTCAACGATTTCTGGCAGATGGTGTGGCAGGAAAAGACGAGGGTGATCGTCATGACAACGAGGGAGGTTGAGAAAGGACGGGTCAGTTGCTGCGTCCCCTTGGTTACCATTTCCTGCTTGAAGCCCAACCCAATCATCACTGTCTACACAGTGTGAGAGAGAGAGAGAGAGAGAGAGAGAGAGAGGGAGAGAGACAGAGAGAGAGGGAGAGAGAGACAGAGAGAGAGAGAGAGAGAGAGAGAGAGAGAGAGAGAGAGAGAGGGAGAGAGAGAGAGGGAGAGAGAGGAGAGAGAGAGAGAGAGAGAGAGAGAGAGGGAGAGACAAAGAGAGAGAGAGAGAGAGAGACAGAGAGAGAGAGACAGAGAGAGAGGGAGAGAGACGTCCAACTTCCTTTAGTGACACACTCTCTGCTCTCTCCTGTTCTTCTTCTCTTGTGCAGAATAAATGTGTCCCTTACTGGCCTGAGCTGCACAGCTCGAAAGAGGTGGGCAGGTATGTAGTGACCTCCACCTCAGAGAGAGACGCCAGCGACTACAAGGTCCGCATCTTGGAGATCTCACCTCTAGACCAGGTGTGTAGGGTCGTGTACACACACACACACACAGTCATGTACACACACACACCACACACACACCACACACACCACACATACAAACTACACACAATCTACAGTACACAAGCCGTGTCATTATTGTCATATAGAAATGTGTATGTGGGCGAATGACACAAGCCTTTGTGATTGACCTCTGACCTCTCTGTCTCAGGTGGGCTCTCCTCGGACCATCTGGCATTACCAGTACCTGAGCTGGCCGGATCACGGGGTCCCAGAGGAGCCGGGCTGTGTCCTCAGTTTCCTGTGTGAGGTCAACAGCAAGCAAGACGAATTCCCAGGTGCCGGACCAATGATCATCCATTGCAGGTGATGAACAGCTGGCTTAGCCAAACAGGGTACACAGAGCCAGAAAGTGGGAGGGAGACCGTGACAACACACAGCTGCGATTGTACAGAATGTACGGATCACGTTCCTCAAGCTGGGGTTCTGAGTGAGCCACAGTTTGCAGCTAGGATGGGTTTTCCTCTGTCCACTGATGTGTAGAATAGATCTATAGATATTAGAGTATCAAACTGAATAGATTATTGATCAATAGATATTACATTCATTCTAGAAAGGTTGAAGTGAAAGATTTAGTTTTGTCCTAAACTAGTGTCGAATTCGCAGAAAGTTTAAGATTGTTCTTGTTGTTTAGGATTAAGATTAGTGGTCTTTAAGTCAACTATTTATCCTACAGGAATTTTCTCACTTTTTAATCAAGAATAGCGAGGTTTAAGATGGTCAAGTGTTCCAGAACAGTCTGAACATAACTGTGTTTCTCTCCGTCCTTGTTCAGCGCTGGGATTGGTCGTACAGGCACTTTTGTGGTTGTTGACATGATTATCAAGACCATAGACAGTAAAGGTGAGTTGTAGTTGACGAAAGAATTTAATATTCATTTATTTTTAAGTTTTCATGATTCAAATATTCATTCTTTCCCCCCCCTCTCCCTACCCCCCCTCTCTCTCCAGGTCTGGACTGTGACATCGATATCCAGAAGAGTATCCAGATGGTGAGGGAGCAGCGCTCTGGCATGGTGCAGACTGAAGCCCAGTATAAGTTCATCTACCACGCCGTGTCCTTCTACATAGACGCTGAGAAGGCCCAACTGCAGGCTTTCAAGGTGGGGAGGGGAGAGGATGAAGAGAAGGGAGGGAAGGGTGGAGGGTGGAGGGCGGGAGGGGGGAGGACAGGCGGGGGGGGGGGGGGGGACAAGGTCTAGCCTCTACGAAATCCTAATCAGCTGCTGTGTTGTGAAACGTAAACACTGAAAAAGTGAGACAATTGACCCAATGTCTAGTCAGACAGACACTTTGACCTCAATGTGCATGTGATGCATCTATCTAACCCTCCTCCCTCCTCTCTCTGCCCCCCTCCCTCCTCCTCCCCTCCACTCCAGGAAACGGAACCAGAATATGGAAACCTGAAGCCCATACATCAGATAGCAAGCCGGAAAGTCTCAAAGTGAGTGTGTGTGTGTGTGTGTGCGTGTGCATGCATGTATGCATGCATATATGCATGTATGCAGTATGTGTGTGTCTGATTCCAACAGTTGTGCACACGTCACCACTTCTCACTGGGGTCAAGGTGCTCTTCCTGGTCACGTTCCTCAGCTTATAGAAGTTATAGACTCTCAAGGGAACAACCAGGGTTGTGCAATGTCTTGATTTAGGCAGAGGGAGGGAGAGAGGGAGGGAGCATACTTCTGAGAAAGAACCGGACAATTCTAACAAACTCCTTCAAACTCTCTCAAGCCCTAATGACCGTAAGCCATTCTGAAAAAGGGAGCATTGTTTGTTCCTAACTCTGCTGTTCCTTCCACCCTCCAGTGCTTTACTGTCATGTACAACCGCCATGTTTGTGTAACCAGTAGAGGTAATACACACAAGCATTTGATTGACTGAAAGCCCGGTTCTCCCCAGAGTATCATGTCAGTTAAACGAGGTGTCTTAACTCAGGTCAACCAGTATGGACTTGGCACAGTCGATGTCTCTCTGCCCTTTGTGAGTTAAACAGCTTTTTTCGGTGGTTGGTTGTTCGGTAAATCATCTCATTACCGGACTGGAGCAACTCTCTGTTTCTAATGAGCGGTCTGAGCGCTCGAGGTCGCAGATGAAACGAGCTGGCGCGCGACAGACGGTTAACTTTCCGGTGTTTTCTTTGTGTTTCAGAAAAAAGGAGGAAACGTACGAAAACATGTCAGTCAAAGGGAAGAAAGAAGTCAAGAAACAGAAGTCTGAGGGGAAAAAAAGTGCTTCATTAAGGAAGAAATAGAAGAGAGAGGAAGAGAGACATTTTCACTTCTACCAATGTTCTTTATACATTGAATTTGATATTTTTCTAAAGTTTTTTTTTTAGATCATGGTTCCTATTTTTTATATATATATATATATATATTTCGAATACAGTTATGATTATGTAACTTTAAAACGTGTGCATCCTGTAAGGTAGATTAAATAACGGTGAAAGCTATATGGAAATGTACATTTGAGATTTCAGTGACAATAAAGATAGGCGAACATAGTGTGTGCTTATCATTACTCTCCAAAACATTTGGAGAAATGAATGAATGTTCCTCCCCTCTCCTCCCCCCTCACCTCCCCCTCTCATTTTCCTCTCCTTCTCCTCTCCATGGGGCCACAAAAGTAGCCAGTTCTACAAAGGAGGGGGGGTAGAGAGAGGGGGTAGAGAGAGAGGGGGGGGATGCCTATTAATTAACGCAGAACAGGCACAGTCGAAGTTCCCAAGCTACGAAGAGGATTAGTATAGAAACGTTTGCATAGAAGCCCTTTGGAACCAGGGAGGAGTTAAAACAGACGAGAGGACAGAGAATGGTGGAACTTATAAAGGCTGAGTAACGTGCAACCGGAGAACACAGGAACACACGTGGACACCGTGGGACACAGCTATTTCGTGGAAGTACAGTTGTAGACAGACATACATAGTTGAATAGGTGCTATTCAGAATGTGGTAGCTGCTTAATCAAATGTAATCAAAGCTTACAAGACTAAACGATTAGTCGTTGAGAGACTAAAAAGAGGAATTCGAGCTTTATATTTTTAATAGTAATTTACTGGAATTAAATAAGCGAAAATGTCCAAACCAAATTACAGCGGAACGTTTCATATGGTTTCTCAAGATAATATGGACTCTTACCTCGCTGCTTTGGGTAAGATGACGTTTTTTTATAGATTCATTTGTGTGAAAACTTTGCTACATTGTAAGTTATTGTATTTTTTCCATGTACATATCTCTACATGTAGCAGTCAGTATCATATTCGGTGTATTAAAACCATCTGAGACCGTTTATTCTCTCTGAAGCTCCACATCTGTGGATTCATCATTTTATGACAGATTGACCTGCATATGACCTCGGATACTCCAATTACATGTGACTGTGATCAAACGCAGGGGACACAAGGTCTCACTGTAAAGGCTTTGAAGAACCTCATTAATGGAATGGCGATATATTGATTAATTTTGTATCCTCTCTCCCTCCCTCTGTCTCTCTCTCTCTCTCTCTCCCCCTCTCTCTCTCTCTCCCTCTCTCTCTATCTCCCTCTCTCTCTCTCTCCACCAGATATTAATTTTGCTCTGCGCAAGATTGTGTGCTTACTGAAGCCCACCAAACAGATCACTCACGATCCTGCCACGGGGAACATGAGGATCCGCACCATCACCACCTTCAAGAACTTTGACATGGATTTCAAACTGGGTCAGACTTTCACAGAGGACCTGGGGCCTGTCGATGGACGTGTTTGTCAGGTGTGTGTGTGTGTTTGTTTGTTGCTACTGGTCTAGTTGGAGTTGAATTCAAAGTTGGAGATCTTATGTACAGCACCAAATTCCATTTACTAGCAAAACCTGTTTTTGCTTGGCAGTAGTACAGGAGTTTATATTTTTACGAGGTAAAAAAAAAGGAAAGATTTATACTGTATGTGGCTGATCTGATATGTATGTAGTGCTGTTCTGAGACCTGCCCCTTCCCCCCCAGGGGTTAGTTTTCCTTCAGACTTGTGTTATTTTGATCTGATCTCTTGGCTTTTCATTGGCAGACCACAGTGGACTGGCAGGGAGACAAGCTGTTGTGTGTCCAGAAAGGAGAGAAAGAAGGGAGAGGATGGACACACTGGCTGGAGGGAAACATGCTGCATCTGGTGAGGAGGACAAAGGGGGGTGTGGGGGGATGCATGGAGGGGTACAGGTGTGGAGGGGTACAGGGGGAAGGGGTACAGGTGTGGAGGGGTACAGGTGTGGAGGGATGCATGAAGGGGTACAGGTGTGGAGGGGTACAGGGGGAAGGGGTACAGGTGTGGAGGGATGCATGGAGGGGTACAGGTGTGGAGGGGTACAGGGGGAAGGGGTACAGGTGTGGAGGGGAGAGGTGTGGAGGGAGAGCTGGGGAGAGGAAAGGAGAAGAGAAGAGAGGAAAAGAGAGGAAAAGGAAAGAAGTTGAGAGGAGAGGTGGAGAGGATAGTGGAGGGAAGGGGAGAGAGAGGAGGGAAAAGGTGGAGAGAGAGACAGAGAGAGAGGAAGAGAGAGAGAGAGAGAGAGTGTGATTCAGGCAGGTCAACAGCAGAAGGAGAGGAACGTTCCGTAGGGTGCTGAAGAGGATATGCAAATCGCACCAGAGTAGTGAGGAGGTCATTCACAGCCTTGTTTGCCTAGTCCTGCATTCTGGGCTAATTAGGATGGGGGATGTTTTTTTATTCGTCCCCATTTGTTGCCTGTTGGTGTGTGTGTGTGTGTGTGTGTGTGTGTGTGTGTGTGTGTGTGTGTGTGGGGGGGGGGGGTGCTTGTAGAAAGAACTTAACAAAGTCCCGAGAAGAAACATTTCTTATAAAACCTTTATAAACAAACAGCCAGTCTCCCCTGTTTCTCCAGTTAAACATGATTAAGATTGGAAACAAACAGTCAGCATTGTTCCAATGAAGACTGAACATAATACCTTCGACACGGACAAGCTTGACAAAACAATAACCTGTTGATTCTACGTTCAAAATCCAAGAAGAGAATTAGCTTAGAAAATACCATGCAGGATCAGGCAGTAAGGGGTGGATTTTAGTTGCACAAGGTGGGTTATTAAGGACTAATAGGGAACAGGAGAATGGTGGGGGAGGGAGGGAGAGAGAGGGAGGGAGGGAGATGGTGAGAAGGAGCAGGAGATGAGATGTTGGTGAAAGTGTGACAGACAGGATTATAAGGGTCAACAAAAAGGAATGAAAATGAAACGGGGGCACAGTTTGTGTTTTGAATACAAGCCTTTTGTTGAGTCCTAAATTCTCCTTTGATGTGTCTATATAATCTAAGTTGGTGTCAATCACTGCTCTCTCTTTCTCTCTCCCTCTCTGTGTCTCTCCCTCTCTCTCCCCCCCTCTCTCTCTCCCTCTCTTTCTCTCTCCCTCTTTCTCTTTCACTCTCTGTGTCTCTCTCCCTCTCTCTCTCTCTCTCTCTCTCTCTCTCTCTGTCTCTCTTTGTCTCTCTCTCTCTTTATCACACTCACACCCCTTGTCTGTTCCATGCTCTGCAGGAGATGAGAGTTCAAGATGTGGTTGCCAAGCAAGTCTTCAAGAAGGCAGACTGAAATGTGTTTTGAAACAATGACGTTGAACCAAACGTGACACTGCTGTTTCACATTCAATCTCGTTTCTCTGTAAGTGCCATAGTTTTTAAAAATAATCATTTTCACACCGTAACCTCGGGACAGAATGACACTGAATTTAAACCCTATACATGCTTACGCATAAAAATGGTACTGATCTTGAAATCTTATTTCACGTACGCAAAGTCAGCTCTTACTCAAAATATTGTAAAGTCATGTTGTAGATTATGTGGTTGATCGGTACAAAGCCTAATGTAAATGTGGAAACATTCCCAACGCTACATGTACTGCTGTTGCACTATCATCATTCTTCTGGGGAAAGTCTTCTTGTCGTCTGTGTGACGTCTGCACGTTAAAATAAACGATGTCTTGCTCGATACAAGCAAATGGTTATAGCTTAAAGTTATTTTGGGGGATTTTGACTGAGCGCCTTTTTTCCACTAACAAGCCATCATTTGCTCATAGTTGTTGCTGGATGATGAATATTGCAATGAGTTTCATTGCAAACTTTTGTCTTGCCTACAGGGGGCGATATAGACGACATAAACTTGTGGGATATTCCATTGTGTCGGTTCAGGGTTTCATGTTATCAGCTTGTTTAGGGACAATGTCAATACAGGCAGCGTTAGTCCAGAGTTTGAACTCTTATGTCCCACGCCATTCGTCCTCCTGCGGCTCGGATGGAATCCTGACTAAGGAATGTCTGTTTGTGTCATTCACCGATTGGACCGATTGATCCATCAACGGTGTCTTTGAAGGGCCATCGTTTTCAGTGTTACCGTGGTGATGGTAGGGGTTCAGCAGCAGAGAGTTTCCTGAGGGGAAAACAGAGGTGTCTTACACATCCACACATGAACACATGAACATCAAGAAGAAAGTGTCTTCAAAATCAAGACATTTCATCAAGACAACCTATTTGTCTGAGATTTATGCTACTCTGTGCTGTGTAAGCCCTGTCCTTTGGGAGGAGTCTACCTAGTGTCTAAACTACCTCTGAAATCTTCTCCACAATGGAACACTCAAGGTTCCAGAGGTCGTCATCTGGACGCTGTTTTCAAAATCAAGACCTCTGGACGAGAGTCCAAACATCGGAAAACAGTGTCGACCTCTGAAACCTTTTCTACAATGCTGCAATAGCTTGACTAAATGATGAACTAAAAATATCCGTAGGCTTAACATCACCCTGGTATTACTGATTAATGAAATGACACTGGTCTCAGATTGATGATTTGATCACATTTATCCAACAGCACTTGATATTATCATTTGGCTGGCCAGGTTTTTGAATGTCATGGAATCGCTTAGGGAGAGCACCTGACTAAAAGCAAAATGGCTAAAAGTACCTGAGTTGATCAAAAATGACTTGAGGCATTTTTCTCCAGCGCAGCTCTCTTGGCAGTGTTCTCCCAGCTCTGGGCAGGGGTACGAGGGGTCTGTGGTCCCCACTGGCTCCACAGTCAAGCAGCAAAGGCCGGAGACTGCTGTCAAAAGAAGAACATCACACGTTTATGTTAATTTAGCAGACGCTTTTATCCAAAAGGGCAAAAGATAAGCACAGCAGACAGCCAAGACCCAGTTTGAAAAATATGGCGTCGGTTGATGCCAATCAGCTGTCTGTTAAAAGACACTGCAACAACATCACATTTTAGAAGACAGTAATAACATGTCGCTCTCTGGCTTTGACTTCTCAGACTAGCTGCCAATACTCTTCTTTCTCCCAATGTGAAGGAAGTTAAGGATGGTCCACCATGATAGGCTGTTCAGTAAGGATGGTCCACCATGATAGGCTGTTCAGTAAGGATGGTCCACCATGATAGGCTGTTCAGTAAGGATGGTCCACCATGATAGGCTGTTCAGTAAGGATGGTCCACCATGATAGGCTGTTCTATAAGGATGGTCCATCATGATAGGCTGTTCAGTAAAGATGGTCCACCATGATAGGCTGTTCAGTAAGGATGGTCCACCATGATAGGCTGTTCAGTAAGGATGGTCCACCATGATAGGCTGTTCAGTAAGGATGGTCCACCATGATAGGCTGTTCAGTAAGGATGGTCCACCATGATAGGCTGTTCAGTAAGGATGGTCCATCATGATAGGCTGTTCAGTAAGGATGGTCCACCATGATAGGCTGTTCAGTAAGGATGGTCCATCATGATAGGCTGTTCAGTAAGGATGGTCCACCATGATAGGCTGTTCAGTAAGGATGGTCCATCATGATAGGCTGTTCAGTAAGGATGGTCCACCATGATAGGCTGTTCAGTAAGGATGGTCCATCATGATAGGCTGTTCAGTAAGGATGGTCCATCATGATAGGCTGTTCAGTAAGGATGGTCCACCATGATAGGCTGTTCAGTAAGGATGGTCCACCATGATAGGCTGTTCAGTAAGGATGGTCCACCATGATAGGCTGTTCAGTAAGGATGGTCCACCATGATAGGCTGTTCAGTAAGGATGGTCCATCATGATAGGCTGTTCAGTAAGGATGGTCCACCATGATAGGCTGTTCAGTAACTTCTTCGTTCCCTCTCATGGTGGATGTGATTGTTTTTCAGTTAGTTGCTACACAGCCTAGCGATTAAAGATCAACTCCGGGCATTCCCATGACCTCACTCATGTGTGCACCAGAAATGGAGGTGGTTTAAAAGGATTTTTTTTCCTTCTTCTTCAAAGATGACTGATGTTCTTTCAAGTCACCAACTATTTCCTTGTTACAGTAAGAACAACATCGATGTGTGCGTCATATTCGTTCGAATATCTGTGTCAAGTGGAGGTGAGGAAAGGATGTGGTTACATCTTCCGCATCTGTCATGCAATGGCTAAAACATGACTTCTTGCTCCTAACATGATTTAGACATGTTCTCCAGTCTTATTCAAGAATGTAACAAGAGCTGCGACCATAAATAATATACACGTTGTTACAGAATTTGTCTTAAACATTTCAGATATTCTCACAGTTTCTATCACTGTGGCATTGTTTTCTCCCTCTATACAGCAAATTCTGTAATTAGACACTCTTATCCAAAGTGACTAACAACAAATACAGGGGCATTCCCCCCTGAGGCAAGTAGGGTGAATGCCTTGCCCAAGGACACAACGTCGTGTTGGCACGGCCAGGATTTCAAACCAAGTTTCAACCAAGAACTGTTGGGTTAAGTGTATTACGACAGGGGATTATTACAAGTGAACTAACACAAACTAATTGAGCCTAGCCTCTCTTAACTTTCCACGTAGCTTATCAGTATCTTTGATGTTGAAACTGTAAAACAGTGAGAGACAAGCGTCAGCCTCCACAGAACACCCCCTGCTTCCTGTTACATCAAGATCTACGTCTGAGGAGCAGAGAGACCCCCTACGAATACATGACGCCTCTGCCTGCAAGTCCTGACTTGATCTGACTGCAGAAGAGACTTTTTGTTATTTTATTAAATAGTTTTAGTGTTAGTGTGCAGTGGGGACATGTCAGCTACCTGTATGGTTCGATTTGCGCTTCATCCACCGATAAATAACGCAGAACAGAGCGATGAAGATCAACGTCATCACCAGCCCTGCCCAAAGGCTGGCGGGCAAAATCCAGGAACATCCTGACGGAGCAACACAGAAAAGTCCACCTCATCAAACAAAACTGATCATGTCCAATGAGTCATTTATCCGACGCTCTTATCCAGAGCGACTTACAGCAAGTACAGGGACATTCCCCCCCTGAGGCAAGTAGGGTGAAGTGCCTTGCCCAAGGACACAACGTAACGTGGATGTTATTGTTCAGGACGATCTCAGCTACAAAAACCTGACCTATGAGGTCACAGGATGTGATTGTGGGACGTACTTGGTATGAAGGGACCGCACACTGCATCAGTGATATCTGTCCCTGCAGATTTCAACTCCCGTCCCAGTTTCACACAACTGTGGAAGAAAGAAAGTTTACAGGCGTCAGATAGCTCAACGGTTAAGGCGTTGGCCTCATGATCGGAAGGTTGTGAGATCGAGCCCCCGGCTGCGGCTATATGATGTTGTGTCCTTGGGCAAGGCACTTCACCCTACTTGCCTCAGGGAGAATGTCCCTGTACTTACTGTAAGTTGCTTTGGATAAAAGCGTCTGCTAAATGAATAAATGTACATGGAGTCATTTAGCAGACGCTCTTATCCAGAGTGACTTACAACAAGTACAGGGACATTCTCCCTGAGGCAAGTAGGGTGAAGTGCCTTGCCCAAGGACACACCATCATGTTGGCACGGCCAGGAATCAAAACTGGCAACCTTCTGATCACTAACCCTACGCCCTTAACCACCGAGCCACCTGACAAGTTGGTTCCATGTTCTCGTACGCTACATCTCAGCACTGCTGGTCACTTCTGCTCAGTAACTCTTTGACAAGAGAACTGTTCTGAAATGTTGTGTCTTGCTTTTCTCCAGAGCTTCAAAAAGGGCTGCACCTGGTGTGGGGGTGTGCAGGGAGAGAGACCCTTCGTGGGGCTGAAGGTCCCAGGCAGGCAGGGGGCACAGACCGTGTTATTACCTGTGGTAGCTGAAAGTCAGGAGGACACCTGGAGTTAGATCTGACCTGGTCATGGCTTTGAAGGAGACGCACATGCCGATGAATTATTTGCTTCATCACACTCACCGTTAACTTTGACCCCAGAACCTGGGTTGCACATGGTCACAGGGGCGCAGTGCTCCTCGTCTTTTTCGATGAAATAGTAACCAGGCACACACTCACACTGTCTGTTCTGCTCAGCCTGACACTCAACAGCCGTCCTCATGTTGTTACCTGGGAGGGAGGGAGGGAGGGAGGGAGGGAGGGAGGGAGGGAGGGAGGGAGGGAGGGAGGGAGGGAGGGAGGGAGGGAGGGAGGGAGGGAGGGAGGGAGGGAGGGAGGGAGGGAGGGAGGGAGGGAGGGAGCAAATGGCAGAGAAGTGAGAGCCAGGAGGAAGAAGACATGAGGGAGAGAGAGGGAGAGGATAAGAAGAGGGAGAGTTCAAAAGAATAGAGGGAGGGAGGGGAGGGATAGTTTGTGGAGATTGGCAGAGAATGGAAAAGGGAGGCAGGATTGTCTGAAGGTCACTGTAACATCATTGTACATGAACCCAGGGTCAGAGAACAATGTATAGCGGAGGGGTGGAGAAAGAGAGGGAGGGAGGAAATGAGACTCACTGGAATGGCAGAGTCGACATTGTAGACAATGATGTAGGAAGTTCCAGTCAGCAACATACTCATTGTGTTTGCATCTTTCACACTTGGTTGGGTGAGTGCTGTTGCATTCTGCAATGACATGCGTTCCTGTGGTGTGGTAGATTAAATATGGAGAGATGGGGGGGAGATAGAGAGAGAGCGAAGGGAAGGAAAGAGTGAGAATGAAAGAAAGAGGAGGTGAGAGAAGAAAAGAGAGATGGAAAGAGAGAAAGAAGGAGAGAGAGCGAGAGAAGGAAAGAGATAGGGATAGAGAGAGAGTAAGAGTAAGAGGATGACAGCAGATTAAAACACAAAGCCAGCTTTTAAACATCATACAACTTCTCCAGCCCTTTTCAGGAAGCCTATTGCAGGTCTTGCAATCATACTTTGACAAGCTTGATTGTAATAATGAGCTAATGAGTTAAAGTAACGATACCAGTAGATTCTGTTACGTGAAAGTATCCATAACATACTAAAATACTTAGTGTAATGACATTAAAAATAAAGTTAGAGTTTCACCTTTGGGGCAACGATCACAACAGTTATTATTAATAAGCTGTTTCCCAGATTGGCAGTGTCTCTCTTCAGCCATGTCTAATCCATTTGAAGATGATCGAAGAGATTCTAAAGATGATCCTTCTTCTCAAATCACAAAAAAACACAAAAACGTTTAAAAGTGTTTTTTTGGGGGAAATGTTTTTTGTTTCATCCACTTGCCGTTAAGCCAATCATCTTAGTCCTACAGTAGACATCCTGTTAAACTGTTTCAGTGTTTCTCCTGTGTTTTCTCTGGTGACACAGTTTGTGTTCTCTGTTCTCTCTCGGTTCTTCCTTTAAGAGGTCTGATCTGCCCCCTTCTGTGTCATCTGACAAGTAAAAACCCCCCTCTGCTCTTATCTGGCTCAATCTCTCTCCCTCCCTCCCCCTCCCTCCCTCTCCCTCCCTCCCTCCCTCCCTCCCTCTCCCTCCCCTCCCTCCCTCCCTCCCCCTCCCTCACCCCCCACCCTCCGCACTCAGTATTTGCCGGCCTTTATTGTGAGTGAAAGTATAATGTTTCATTTTTGGATCCATTGCTCAACAATCAGTTTTTTTATTTGAAACAGGATGTGGAGCAAGACAATGTGATACTTCCTTTCTCCCTTCTCCGCCTCTTTCCTGTAGACTTCCTGAGTGGGTCTGTAGACTTCCTGAGCGGGTTAGTCTCTCAGTTCGCTTGGACTGCCTCCTGTTCTGCCAAAACTGTGGAGATGCAGGTGTTCCTATCCAATACCACTATGACCCACTTAACACAGTGTTCAACAGAGGATTTCATAAGTCCTATTCAGTTTGGTTAAAGAGAGAGTGGAGGGGGAGGGAGGCAGGGAAAGTGAAAAGACCATGGAAGAAAACTGTAAACTGTTCACCGTTTTAAGTCTTTCCTTCATTACTGTAAATTAGGAGAAAATAAATGTCCTGAGCCGTGGGCTATCACTGGTCCAAGATATGTTTTTCAGAAGAGAAAAATCTCTCTCTGTCAGTCTCTCTCTCCCTCTCTCTCTGTCAGTCTCTCTTTCTCTCTCTCTCTCTTTCTCTGTCAGTCTCTCTCTCTCTCTCTCTCTGTCAGTCTCCCTCTCCCTCTCTCTCTCTCTGCCAGTCTCTCTCTCTCCCTCTCTCTCTGTCAGTCTCTCTCTCCCTCTCTCTCTCTCTCTCTCTCTCTCTCTCTCTCTCTCTCTCTGTCAGTCTCTCTCTCTCTGTCTCTCTCTCTCTCTCTGTCAGTCTCTCTTTCTCTCTCTCTCCCTCTCTCTGTCAGTCTCTCTCTCTCTCTCTCTCTCTCTCTCTCTCTCTCTCTCTCTCTCTCTCTCTCTCTCTCTCTCTGTCACTCTCTTGTCTTGATATTCTGCATTGAAAAGCTGATCATGACAACCAGTAGCCAGGAATGCTTGTTTCTTGTCATTGGAGGTGAAACATTGGCAGTTAGATTCATTTTCAGTTTCATTCTCTTACGACACAATCAATCAACGGATACACAGATACAGCTTACAATGATTACGAGATACGGCAAATACGATTATTACAACCTGCATAACACGTTACTTTAGTTATTGAAATGTCTAATATATAACGCGGGTCCATGTATTTCTGATGGAATTAAGTAGCGGGATGAATTATTCTTCGAAGTAAAAGTGAAAGTATAGCGTTTATTTACGTCCGTATTAACTTGCATTACATTTTAATCTACTTTACTGACATTATAGTTGAAAACTGTCTCAGACTGAACGAGCTGGTTTTAATAATGTTTGTCATCCTACTTATTGGGTTCTTGACGACGTACGTGTCTGGTAAGAAGATCATCGCTTCAGTTTGAAGATTATAAATCAGTATATTTTAAATGGATTTGATTTATAAGTTTATAAGCTCCTTTCCTGATAACAAAAAAGACTAATATCACTTTTTACCCTGTTTTCTGATATTCCTTATTTTCTATCGTATCATCCTCTCCACCCATACCTACCCTTGTCTTCCTCTCCTCTTACTCTTCTCTCAGCTGAGGGGGGTGTGGATGTAGTGCTGTCCTGTTCTCTGGTGGAGGAGGGTGGGGGGTTAGGGAGGATGGGAGAGGGTGGGATGTTCACCCGTACCCCAGCCACCCTGGTCCTGAGAGACCTGGCCGTGACCCCTGACCTCTCACCTGAAACGCTGACTCCATTCGTCCCAAATCCAGTCCCCGATGCCGATGACATCATCATTGAGGCCAAAGGTCAGTTTACCTGTTTAGTTTTTCCTAATGGTGACGTGTTGCACTGTAGTTTCAGGGGGGCGGGTTCTCTCCGTTTGACAGTGACCTCTCCTGAGATCCCGGAAGCTGATTTGCTGCTCCATGCCGACTGCAACGAGCAGGAAGTGACATGCGAGATCGGCCGCTACTACCCCAGTGGTCGCCAGGGCAACAGCGAGTCAGCGTACTTCATGGGTTCCCTGCAGGTGGAGGGAAGTGGGCTGGGCCTCACGCTGATCCTGAAGACGGTGGCAGTTGAGACCGACCAGTCGGATGATGCGCCTGCTCTCATGCAAAGAAAACTGGAGCTTCCTCTCAGCCAATCAGGAACGCTGCTGACAGAGGGTGAGATCACATGGTTGCTGCCAAGATTTGAATGATGTAACTTCTTCTGTTCCACAGGAAACAGATTTATTTGAAGAAAAAAAAAAACAATCTCCTCATATCCGTGAACTAATTTGGTTTGCCTCTCTTTTCCTTCTCCTCCTCTTCCTCTTCCTCCTCCTCCTCCTCCTCTTCCTCCACCTCCCAGTGGTGTACTTAGTGTTCTCTCGCCTGCAGTCTGCGTTTGCTCCTCTAGGGGGCCAAGTTCTGCTGGACTGTGGGTTCAGACAGCAGGCTCCGCCCCCAGGGGTGGACCTAAGGCTTGAGTGGCGGCTGCAGCATCAAGGAACAGGAAGTAGAATACTGGAGATGAAGGTCGGGCAAACAGGAAGTGAGGTGGAACCAGTCGGTTAGTAGAAGCAGACCACAGAAATACTTACATACTTTATTTTACAGTTCCTGATCAACTCCCAGTTTCCCAATAGAAGTTATGACATCACAAGATGTGTTCATTGCATAACATGACATCTCTGTTGAATCAATAAAAACATTATCGTTCGCAAATGGGCATGTCTACAAGACAAAGCGTCCTAAACTCAACAAACTAGTCAGGTGACATACTCATGCATGATAACCCCCATAAACTGTCCCACTCGCTCACTCTTCAATCCCACTCTGCAGTTCATGTGGCGAGGCAAGGCTCTGCTGTGGACCCCGCCCTGCTGGTGGGGGAGGGGAATGCGTCCGTGAGCTTGTCCTCGCTGAGGGTATCTGATGAGGGGACCTACATCTGCACGGTCACCGTCGGACTCTTCCAGGCTCAGCAGGTCATCCAGCTGCACGTCATCCGTGAGTCTCCCTTCTGGAAACATCTGTGGTATGTCTGACCAATCACATTGGCTGCCGGCCAGGATTATAGCAGCTTGATCTGTCTTCAGCTTGTGTTTGTTTCTTTGGGTGAGTGAATAGTTTTTTAAATCGTTAATTTTTTATTGAGGGGACAGTTTTTACTGAGAGGACGCATCTTTTGGTAAGAGGACAGTTTGAAGTTTGAGTTTTCTTTTCTGATGGGACAGTTTTACTGAGAGGACAGTCTGGGGTTATCTATTGAGAGGACAGTTTATTTAAGACTCTCTCCCTTCTTCTCTCTTTCTTTAGAGCCTCCACGTGTCACTCTCTCTAAAGACAAGCTGGTATTTCTGGATAAGTCGCCCCAGAAATTGAGCTGCCACTGCCAACATTACTACCCACTGGACGCTCAGGTCTGTAGCTACCCTGGACTGAGATTAGGCCTCAGACTCCTGAAAACATCCGCCACTCAGACACAGTGAAAAAACATGTTTTTTTATAGGTTGGGGATTTTGTGACTTAGTAGTATTAGCATTATTTATATTGAGTAATTTTTTATCTGACGGTCAAAGTGACATTTCCCCCACCGAGGCAAGTAGTGCTTTGCCCAAGAACACAATGTAATGTTGGCATAACCAGAATTAGAAATTGCAACCTTCTGATTACTATCCAGATTCCCTCACCATTCAGCCACTTTTCGATTCCATTGGCACAATACGAAAATACCACCAATAAAATACCTAAAACTCTGTTCCATCTCTTCTGTCAGGTGGAGTGGTTGTCTCTCTCTCCATCAGATCCAGAGCCCGTCCTCATGCCAGACCAAGGCTCCCTCTCCAGCCACAGACAGCACAGTGACGGGACCCTCTCCATCTCCTCCCACCTCTTCCTGGCCCCCTCCAGCCTCCCCGCTGGGACCACCGTCACCTGCAGGGTGTCCCACCTCGCCCTGGCCTCGCCCCTCTCCGTCAGCCTGACTGTGGAAGCCCCCGAACCAGGTAGCTACCAGGAGCAATGTCCACCCATTGCACAGGAACTCGCTTCACTGTCAATCAGCGGTTGAAAACAGCATCGATGTCTGTGATTGGTCCGCTGATCTGCGATCTGTTTTCCTTCCGGTAGATTCCTATTGGATGTTTCTGGGTTTTCTGGTCATCACCGGGCTGTTCTTCTACCAAGTGATGCGATAGATCAACACTCCTCTTCCTGGGCAGTGACCCTCACTGATCACAGTCTGTCATGGGATCAACACAGAGTGTAGCCGTGTAGCTAATGAACGTTAATAATAAACTGTGAAAGTGTTTTATTTTCTAAATAAAGTCAATGACTGTTAAGCGTGTTTGATTTGATGCACGTGTATAGGTATGTGTGAGAGTTTTTTTTTAACCTTACTTTGTTGTTACCTGTAGCGATACATGATGTTGTGCCTAAATGTGTGTGTGTGTGTGTGTGTGTGTGTGTGTGTGTGTGTGTGTGTGTGTGTGTGTGTGTGTGTGTGTGTGTGTGTGTGTGTGTGTGTGTGTGTGTGTGTGTGAATGTGAATGACGTATTCATGACATGGTCTGTTTGGATATTTTACTCTTTGATAAGATGCCAATGAGTAGCAGTTAGACGTCATCATGTTGAGGATTTCTTTATTGGCATCAGCAAAAAGTGGTAAGCATGCGGTTTTAAGAATTCTATGATCCAGTTGCATCTCCTGCAGTTTTATAATAATGTTGTTTCCATTAAATTACTCAACGATATCATTGCAAAATACCAGTTAGATGATTCAGAGTAATCACCATGATCTCCATTCATAAATGCAGTTAGAATATATTTTTTTTAAGTCTTTACAATGTTCACGCTCTTAACACAATCTTGGAAAGAAACCCACATTTTCTGTAAGGGAACCAGTACTAACACCCCCCAAAACTTTTATCCCAGTAGCATTAAGTCTGGTTAAGGTGTATTATGGCACTACTTGTTTAGTACTACTTGATGTTTTTGACGTTGATATTATCGTTCTTTTCTTGGTAAGTATTCTATTCCCCTCCGAAAGCAAGTGATCGACACCATTTTGGCTAACTCTGGAGCTGACATTGCATTGCATACGCATTGAGTTATTAGGTCAGAAATACAATATACACAGGTCCTTAAAACCACTAACAAAAGAAAATATACAATCGGCAGTTAGTTTCAGAAATGGCTGATACACAGATCACACAAAAAAAGGCAAAACTATGGACATCGTTTTTTGTTGTTGCCATGCAAGTCAAGTAAGAAAATCAACACTTAAATTTGGCCTAAACTGTACGGTAGGTAATGACGTTTGTGTTCTATTTTTAAGAGTGTATAAATGATTGTGGTGTCGTAGGGAACATGGGTGGAACTACATAGACGTCCTTGGTTCAGGAGCTAACATCATGATCACGGTTTGTTCCAGTCCAAAACTGGGTCTTACAGGACATGTTAGGAAAAGGACTGGTAAATGTTCCCTCGTCAGTTAATACTGAGCCCAACTGCTGCGTTAGATCGAGGGGGCTTTCTCCCCTTACAGAATAGTTTACACATAGAAATAGTCCCTTTCCTACCATTCTACACGCAGCCCTCTGCCTGTATGCATGTCAGACTATTTATCCTACAAATGGGGTTTCTGTGACGGTCAGACATGGGGCGATTTATGGACGCGGGTTTTTAGTCAAATGTCAAAGATAAAACTCAGGGCAAAAGGCCTCCGTTAACAATGTTTCTAGTCAGAAGTCAAGACTTCAGCTTAGTCCAGAAAGCTTCAAACTTTAAACTTTTACCAATAAGCTGTTGTTTGGTCGTATCTTATCCTAACTCTCCACCTTCCTCATTATCCCCACCTCTGTCTTCCCAGCTGATCCTAAGCGAACAGAGATGTGAAATTTCCAAATTGAAGCGAGGAAAACAGGATGACCAGTCAAAGCTCATCAGCTAAACTTGGAAAAGCTACTGGCTACAATGGTTTGGATCACAAGTAAACACATACACACACATACACACAAAAATATCATATTCTTAATCTTAACATGACCTTGTATTAGTAAGTAGTGATGACCAGGAACAGAGTGAGGAGGAGGTAGAAGAGGGGACAGGTCTGGTTAGGGTTGTCAGTATCAATCTACACATGTGGGACCCTCTCAGAAAGGTAAGAACGATAGGATTGGTCAGCCAGGGTAAAAACAACTTATGTCTGTACGGAATCCCTGTACATACACACACCCTTCTTTATTTTGTAATCGTCCTTTTTTCGCTCTCTCCTCACTCCCTCTTTCTCTCTGTCTCTCTCTCTCTCTCTCTCTCTCTCTCTCTCTCTCTCTCTCTCTCTCTCTCTCTTTGCAGCACACTTCAATAATGGATGAGTAGCAGAGATGGGTGAGAGTGGGTGAGGCACCATGCCAGAACAGTGGACGAAAGAGAGAGCAAAAGGTAGGGCGGGGCTGAGAGGACAAAGAGCACAGGCATCAAAACACAACAGTGAGGAGGAGAGAGGGAGGAGGAGGAGAGGGAGAGAGCAGGAGGAGAAGGAGAGGGAGAGAGCAGGAGGAGAAGGAGAGAGAGGAGGAGAGCGAGAAAGAGGGAGAGAAAGAGAGAGAAGGAGGAGGAGAGGGAGAAAAAGGGAGGAGAAGGAGAGAGAGGGAGGAGGAGAGGGAGAAAGAGGGAGGACAAGGAGAGAGAGAGGGAGAGGAAGGAGAGGGAGGAGGAGAGGGAGAGAGAGGGAGGAGGGAGCTTGTGTCTTTTTTTCTTCTTCTTCCCTCCAATTCTCATGGCTGTTTCCTGATGGGTAGGCTCAATAGAAGAAGTACACTGAGAGTAGGAATGGAAGGAGAGAGAGACAGAGAGAGAGAAGGGGGGGAGAGAAAGAGAGAGAGAGAAAGAGAGAGAGCCAGAGAGAGAGAAAGAGAGCCAGAGAGAGAGAGAGAGAGACAGAGAGAGAGAGCCAGAGAGAGAGAAAGAGAGCCAGAGAGAGAGAGAGAAAGAGAGAGAGACAGAGAGAGAGAGACAGAGAGATATGTTATTGAGTTCAGCAGATCGCTTTGTTATACACATGACTTTGTGACGACAGACAATTCCTGTATCATTTAATTTGGTTCCTGTTTATAACCGACAGGATGGTAGCAGAGGTTAAATATAAATAATGTACTGTGATATGCTGAATAATTGAGACTTGAGGCAGCATCAGGCCTGTTCTGACACAGCACAAGTCGTATGCTACTGATTATGATACTGTGGGCCATCAGATGTGATCTTAGTTCATTAAGAACTGCAATCCTCCATTAATGTAAACTGACCAATCAAATCCATCACAGCTGTATGGTGAACTGTTATGAAACTGGGACTGAACACATTTTTTTTTTTTTTTTTTTATCTACTGATGTCAATGTCACTGACAAATTTTAATCACCGTGAGGCAATATCTGAAAAAGAGAGCGTTAGTGTACTCACAGAAAATTATTCCAACCACAATGACTCCAATGATGCCCATCATAATCATCATCTACAAAGAAGCAAAACAAAGCAGAGTTAAGGGCTTTTCATGACACGACACAGTGAGCTGGTAGAATCACCACACTCACTGGTTTTACTGTGTGTGTGTTTGTGTTTTCTGAAGTTACGCAATGCCTTCACAGTAAGAACATTTCTGCAGTTAGAAGCTCACTGTACCAACCCCCTCCTCCCCTTCCCTCTACCCCTCCTCTCCCTCTACCCCTCCTTCCCTCCCTCTCCCTTTACCCTCCTCCTACCCCTTCCCTCTACCCCTCCTCTCCCCTCTACCCCTCCTTCCCTTCTCTCCCTTTTACCCCTCCTCCTACCCTTTCCCTTCTACCCCTCCTTCCCTCCTCTCCTTTTACCCCTCCTCCTACCCTTTCCCTTCTACCCCTCCTTCCCCTCCTCTCCCTTTTACCCCTCCTCCTACCCTTTCCCTTCTACCCCTCCTTCCCTCCTCTCCCTTTTACCCCTTCTCCATACCCTTTCCCTTCTACCCCTCCTTCCCTCCTCTCCCTTTTACCCCTCCTCCTACCCTTTCCCTTCTACCCCTCCCTTCCCTCCTCTCCCTTCTACCCCTCCTCCTACCCTTTCCCTTCTACCCCTCCTTCCCTCCTCTCCCTTTTACCCCTCCTCCTACCCTTTCCCTTCTACCCCTCCTTCCCTCCTCTCCTTCTACCCCCTCCTCTCCCCTCTACCCCCTCCTTCCCTCCTCTCCCTTCTACCCCTCCTCCTACCCTTTCCCTTCTACCCCTCCTTCCCTCCTCTCCCCTTCTACCCCTCCTCCTACCCTTTCCCTTCTACCCCTCCTTCCCTCCTCTCCCTTCATACCCCTCCTTCCCTCCTCTCCCTTCTACCCTCCTCCTACCCTTCCCTTCTACCCCTCCTTCCCTCCCTCTCCCTTCTACCCCTCCTTCCCTCTCTCCCTAAAGCGTGACTCCCTCCACAGACGCTCATTAAGAGCTTGGTGAGTGTAAGAGGAGGGGGCCGGTGTTCCCCGGACAGACGCTCTGTCCTCGCTTCAGCGCTCCTCACCTTCCTGGCTCCGCTGCTTTGAGCAACCTACACTCACATCACCACAGCTGTGGTGTCGATTCACGCTCGATTAAACGTGAACCTTAAGTGTGAGGGGGGCTGGATTATCCGTCATTTAGAGAGAATGCAGGATATTATTCGCCATCAATGTTTTTTTGTCTTCTTTTCTGTTCAATTTTGTCACAGCATTGGCAGTACTTACAGTGAGCAGCTGGGGGGCGCTGTTTGGAGACGTTGTGCTTACCTTGCAGTTCTTCCACCAGTACTTGTTCTTAAGCTTCGCTGCGCAGCTCTCAAACTGAGAGGGCTCCGGCCTGGAGAGCGTCCGCCCTGTCATCCAACTCAGACAGCTTAGAGTCCCTCTCCAACACCTTGTCAACGTTCACCCTCATGATGTCCACAACCTGGAGGTGAAAGAGAGGAGGAGAGGGGGGAGAAGGGGGGAGGAGAGGAGGAGAGGGGGGGGGGGAGGAGAAGAGAGAAGGGGGAGATGAGGAGTGGGGAGGGAGGGGGGGGGGAGAAGAGAGAGGGGGGAGATGAGGAGGGGGGGAGAAGAGAGAGGGGGGAGATGAGGAGAAGGGGGGGGGGAGAGGATGGTTTTTCACTTTTCCCTCTCAGATTAAACCAGGTTGGGTGAAAATATCTGGCAGTCACTAGGTGGCGCTGTTTTCTACAGTGCTACAGTTGCGTTGCTTTCCCATAACATGACTCTCCTCCGTCTAAACTAGCTAGGGTTCGAACATCACACATATTTCCTGCCTGCCAGACGCACCTCTTCTACTTGAGCCTGCGTTTGCTGAAGTCTGCGGTTGCTGGAGGTGTTTGGGGGTGCTGGTGGGGGTCCCTCCTGCAGGGGCACCGTCAGCTCCAGGTGCCCCCGGGGCACCAGGGGCACCAGCTGGGCAGCAGCAGCATCTGGGGCAGACCTGGGGGGGGCACACAGGGGTACACAGAGAGGACAGCCAAGAATGAAGCGTGGGAGATGAATTAGACAATTCTATAATATATAATCTAATATATATATAATCTATAATAATAAAAACTCCTAATAACTTCACAGAACTTGATGTACAGTCATAAGACCAACATGATTGAAAAAAATAAAATTTTCAAAGTTGAGAAACAGAAGGAAGTGAAGGGGGGGGGATGTAGAGATGTGTGTTTGGAAAACATTGAAACGGATGAAGGGGCAACTGATCCATTTTAAAGAAAATCTATGGAGTGAAATGGGCCTGTGTGTGTGTGTGTGTGTGTGTGTGTGTTGTGGAGGGTGAGATGACACAAGTAGAGCAAGAGGGCTGAGCATAGAGGAGAGAGGGAGGATAAGGCAGGGAGGGAGGGAGGGAGGGAGGGGGGGTGAGGAGGAGAGAAACGGTTGAATGTGGAAAAAGAAGAGTAAAGGCTGAACTATCTCCTCGGAGGAAAACGTTCATTGACTCAAGTAAGTCACTCCCCCCCCCCTCCCCCCCCTCCTCATCCTCCCCCTCATCCTCCCCCCTCCTCCTCATTATTGTTTTGATTAAATCCGGGATGCTGAGTGCCCCATGCAGCCTCACTTGAGAACATCTCAGTCTCACTGCAGAAGCCCAGCTAGCAGGCAATCCAGTAATACATCATTAAAACAGGACGCCCTCAGACTAATCAATCCATCCAAGCTGATAAGATATTCATCCAGTATTTGATAACCTGAGAGTCTCCATGAACCTTTATGACTTAGGGGGAAACAGATCTGCAAACTCAGCATTTCTGGAAGTATAGGCTGATATAATATTGTTAAAACATTGCAAGTGTCGTTTAAAAAAAATAACATCTACAGTTTTAAAGGCTTCAAGCAGTCAAGAGACATCAGGTTCAGAATACATTATTCAGTGATGCTGTTAAAGGAGAAAGGACCTGCGTCAGCAGAAAACCCATCAAGCTGAAATAAATCAATAGAGGAGAGTGAAAGAGAACAGGATCAAACTGAATCTATGAACATATCCGGATAATACACTAAGATAAACATGATCAGGAATATGAAGAAAAAAAACGGAATATAAATGTATACTTACATGGCTGTTACAGATGTTTAGAAGTCAAGCGGGCAGGGGGACTGGAGAGCGCGAGGGGGGGGACTGGAGAGCGCGAGGGGGGGAAGGGTCTGAAAAACCCTGATCACGGAAAAACACACGAATATTTTCGTCTGACGTCCAATAAAGTCCCAGATCTCGGGTATCTGACTGATTAAAGTACCGTGGGTGAAGACAGAGGCTGGTGCAGGGGTCTAATCTTAATCTTCAAGCGCTGTTTTTGCACCTCATCACTGAAGTACCGCAATACCGAGGCTGGGGTCCGGTGATAATTCACTCAGAGCAGCGGCAGAAAAAAAAGAGACTGAAAGTGAATTCAGATTCTTAATTTCAAAAGAAATCCGTTATGTCATATACTCCGTGGAAATTAAGAAAACATTTTTTTCTGGGGTTTCTTTTTTGGTGGAGTAATTATCTTTAAGATACTGGTCCAGGTATTCCAGTGATGCTGGAAGAGAGAGGGAGAAAAAATAAGCAAGGTTGCAAGTCTCCTGTCTTGCTGTAGAATCTAAAGAGAACTCAGTGACATCAATTTCTTACAACGACTGAGTCATTTTAATAATTATCCACAATAACTTACGTCTCATAAATACCGCCGCTATCCCCCCTTTCCCGGCAAGAGGAACCTCCGTCTGCAAGCCAGTCGGTGTGTGTCGTGTGTGTGTGTAAGTGCGGTAGTTTCGCTCGTGTGTGTGTGTGTGATGATTCTATACTGCAATAATGCGTCGCTCGCTTGCTACCCTTCCCCTCTCCAGTTGGACTCACAGCGATGGTGCGGTACCTACTCTGCCCCCCCCCCTCCCCCCTCCCTCCCTCCCCTCCTTCCCTCCCTCCCTCCCTCTTTCTCCACAGTTTGCAGTACTGCAGTTTTCTCTGAGCCGGATGAGGCGTCAGGACGACACTGCGGTACAGCAGCTCGGTACAGCAGCAGCTCAGTACAGCAGCTCGGTACAGCAGCAGCAGCTCAGTACAGCAGCAGCTCAGTACAGCAGCAGCTCAGTACAGCAGCAGCTCAGTACAGCAGCTCGGTACAGCAGCAGCAGCTCAGTACAGCAGCAGCTCAGTACAGCAGCAGCTCAGTACAGCAGCAGCTCAGTACAGCAGCAGCAGCTCAGTACAGCAGCAGCTCAGTACAGCAGCAGCTCAGTACAGCAGCAGCAGCTCAGTACAGCAGCAGCTCAGTACAGCAGCAGCTCAGTACAGCAGCAGCAGCTCAGTACAGCAGCAGCTCAGTACAGCAGCAGCAGCTCAGAACAGCAGCAGCAGCTCAGTACAGCAGCTCAGTACAGCAGCTCAGTACAGCAGCAGCAGCTCAGTACAGCAACTCAGTACAGCAGCAGCTCAGAACAGCAGCAGCAGCAGCTCAGTACAGCAGCTCAGTACAGCAACTCAGTACAGCAGCAGCTCAGAACAGCAGCAGCAGCAGCAGCTCAGTACAGCAACTCAGTACAGCAGCTCAGTACAGCAGCAGCAGCTCAGTACAGCAGCAGCAGCTCAGTACAGCAGCTCAGTACAGCAGCAGCAGCTCAGTACAGCAGCAGCAGCTCAGTACAGCAGCAGCTCAGTACAGCAGCTCAGAACAGCAGCAGCAGCTCAGTACAGCAGCTCAGTACAGCAGCAGCAGCTCAGTACAGCAACTCAGTACAGCAGCAGCAGCTCAGTACAGCAGCAGCAGCTCAGTACAGCAGCTCAGTACAGCAGCTCAGTACAGCAGCAGCAGCTCAGTACAGCAGCAGCTCAGTACAGCAACTCAGTACAGCAGCAGCAGCTCAGTACAGCAGCAGCAGCTCAGTACAGCAGCTCAGTACAGCAGCAGCAGCTCAGTACAGCAGCAGCTCAGTACAGCAGCTCAGTACAGCAGCAGCAGCTCAGTACAGCAGCTCAGTACAGCAGCTCAGTACAGCAGCAGCAGCTCAGTACAGCAGCTCAGTACAGCAGCAGCTCAGAACAGCAGCAGCAGCTCAGTACAGCAGCAGCAGCTCAGTACAGCAGCTCAGTACAGCAGCAGCTCAGTACAGCAGCTCAGTACAGCAGCAGCTCAGTACAGCAGCTCAGTACAGCAGCAGCTCAGTACAGCAGCAGCAGCTCAGTACAGCAGCAGCAGCTCAGTACAGCAGCAGCAGCTCAGTACAGCAGCAGCTCAGTACAGCAGCAGCAGCTCAGTACAGCAGCAGCAGCTCAGTACAGCAGCAGCAGCTCGGTACAGCAGCAGCTCAGTACAGCAGCTCGGTACAGCAGCAGCAGCTCAGTACAGCAGCAGCTCAGTACAGCAGCAGCTCAGTACAGCAGCAGCTCAGTACAGCAGCAGCTCAGTACAGCAGCTCGGTACAGCAGCAGCAGCTCAGTACAGCAGCAGCTCAGTACAGCAGCAGCTCAGTACAGCAGCAGCTCAGTACAGCAGCAGCAGCTCAGTACAGCAGCAGCTCAGTACAGCAGCAGCTCAGTACAGCAGCAGCAGCTCAGTACAGCAGCAGCTCAGTACAGCAGCAGCTCAGTACAGCAGCAGCAGCTCAGTACAGCAGCAGCTCAGTACAGCAGCAGCAGCTCAGAACAGCAGCAGCAGCTCAGTACAGCAGCTCAGTACAGCAGCTCAGTACAGCAGCAGCAGCTCAGTACAGCAACTCAGTACAGCAGCAGCTCAGAACAGCAGCAGCAGCAGCTCAGTACAGCAGCTCAGTACAGCAACTCAGTACAGCAGCAGCTCAGAACAGCAGCAGCAGCAGCAGCTCAGTACAGCAACTCAGTACAGCAGCTCAGTACAGCAGCAGCAGCTCAGTACAGCAGCAGCAGCTCAGTACAGCAGCTCAGTACAGCAGCAGCAGCTCAGTACAGCAGCAGCAGCTCAGTACAGCAGCAGCTCAGTACAGCAGCTCAGAACAGCAGCAGCAGCTCAGTACAGCAGCTCAGTACAGCAGCAGCAGCTCAGTACAGCAACTCAGTACAGCAGCAGCAGCTCAGTACAGCAGCAGCAGCTCAGTACAGCAGCTCAGTACAGCAGCTCAGTACAGCAGCAGCAGCTCAGTACAGCAGCAGCTCAGTACAGCAACTCAGTACAGCAGCAGCAGCTCAGTACAGCAGCAGCAGCTCAGTACAGCAGCTCAGTACAGCAGCAGCAGCTCAGTACAGCAGCAGCTCAGTACAGCAGCTCAGTACAGCAGCAGCAGCTCAGTACAGCAGCTCAGTACAGCAGCTCAGTACAGCAGCAGCAGCTCAGTACAGCAGCTCAGTACAGCAGCAGCTCAGAACAGCAGCAGCAGCTCAGTACAGCAGCAGCAGCTCAGTACAGCAGCTCAGTACAGCAGCAGCTCAGTACAGCAGCTCAGTACAGCAGCAGCTCAGTACAGCAGCTCAGTACAGCAGCAGCTCAGTACAGCAGCAGCAGCTCAGTACAGCAGCAGCAGCTCAGTACAGCAGCAGCAGCTCAGTACAGCAGCAGCTCAGTACAGAATGTTGACTCGGGTCTTTATCATCATCACACCTTTTTCAGTGTTTTCATTAAACCAACATTATTTTTGGTTGTTACCTCAAGTCAGTAAAGACAATGTCTGCCCATTAATATTGTATTTATTCTGGGTTTATCCCTGAAACCACCCCACCCATTCCAAATCCCCCCCCCTTCTATTTTCCAGTATCTATATTTTACGTAAGAAGGATGTAATCGGTGCAAAAAAAAATATAATAACAAGATACAAATATATACGAAACATATTTTGTCCAAACTTGTTTTAATCAATATATTTTTATTATAGTTTTTGTTTGCAATTACCCCCAGTGGATTCCAGAAGTTGCATTATCATAACTTCTTAAAAAAGAAGAAAAAGACCTGACTACTTAACACAAGGTAGAGGAAACTGCAGCCCATTTAATGATTGAACAATATCAATCTCTCTTTCAGTGAGTCAATGTTTACAAATCAATCACATTATTGCATAAATAACAACAACAACAACAAAACAACATTGTGGATTTCCTCATTATCAATCTGATGAGTCATCAAAACAGGAAGTCCATTCTCCACAGCGTGTTCCAGCCTAGCGGTGTTTGCCGTAGCGGTTGAAGTGGCGGTAGAGGTAGCGGATCCTCTTCTCCATGTTGTGTCTGTCGAGCGTCATCATCCTGTCTCCCACCATCTTCTTCTTCCTCATCAGCCGTTGCAGCTCATGACCTCGGAAGCCTTTCAGCCACACAGGGGCCACGATCAGGTCTTTGGGATGGGCTTTGAAGTCACCTAAAGAAACAAGGGACAAGGATCAATGCTGGTGTATAAGACTAGTGTTTGATGTATTAGACTAGTGTTTGATGTATTAGACTAGTGTTTGATGTATTAGACTAGTGTTTGATGTATTAGACTAGTGTTTGATATATTTGACTAGTGTTTGATGTATTAGACTAGTGTTTTGACGTATTAGACTAGTGTTTGACGTATTAGACTAGTGTTTGACGTATTAGACTAGTGTTTGACGTATTAGACTAGTGTTTGATATATTAGACTAGTGTTTGATGTATTAGACTAGTGTTTGATATATTTGACTAGTGTTTGACGTATTAGACTAGTGTTTGATATATTAGACTAGTGTTTGATATATTTGACTAGTGTTTGATGTATTAGACTAGTGTTTGATATATTTGACTAGTGTTTGATGTATTAGACTAGTGTTTGATATATTTGACTAGTGTTTGATGTATTAGACTAGTGTTTGAGGTATTAGACTAGTGTTTGATATATTAGACTAATGTTTGAGGTATTAGACTAGTGTTTGATGTATTAGACTAGTGTTTGATATATTAGACTAATGTTTGAGGTATTAGACTAGTGTTTGATATATTAGACTAATGTATGAGGTATTAGACTAGTGTTTGATGTATTAGACTGGTGTTTGATATATTAGACTAGTGTTTGATATATTTGACTAGTGTTTGACGTATTAGACTAGTGTTTGATATATTAGACTAGTGTTTGATATATTTGACTAGTGTTTGATGTATTAGACTAGTGTTTGATATATTTGACTAGTGTTTGATGTATTAGACTAGTGTTTGATATATTTGACTAGTGTTTGATGTATTAGACTAGTGTTTGAGGTATTAGACTAGTGTTTGATGTATTAGACTAGTGTTTGAGGTATTAGACTAGTGTTTGATATATTTGACTAGTGTTTGATGTATTAGACTAGTGTTTGAGGTATTAGACTAGTGTTTGATATATTAGACTAATGTTTGAGGTATTAGACTAGTGTTTGATATATTAGACTAATGTATGAGGTATTAGACTAGTGTTTGATGTATTAGACTGGTGTTTGATTAGACTGCTGTGTATTGAACATGAGGTCAGTTATGTTTGAGGCACCAAATAGTTTTCAATCAGGCAATCATGTTATGATTTGTAATACAAACTTCAAGAGAAAAAAACCTGGACCTCATAAGATACTTTCTTACAATCCCCATTTTTAGGGAGAACACACAGTTATTATTACAAATCATATTTCTTTAGAAAAAGATGTTCCTCACCTAGAATCCCAATGTTGTCATAAACCCCAAACATGCTCCTTTTCTCTGTCCATCGGTCTACTTTCTTCAGTTCAGGAATAGCATGCATACGAATGTGTCGACACACACCTAGAGACAAAACACAGCACAAAAAATTAAGTCTATATAGTATATGAATAACAGAGTTAAAGTTAAAACAGTCGTTATCAGCCAGTATCAAGGAACAGCATTCCACTAAAGAAAACAAGGTGGACTTCTTGACCACCACCTGGATATTTTACCTGTGGATATTATTATATTAATATATTATATTATTTTACCTGTGGATATTAGTCTGGTTGTCTGATAGGTGGAACAGCACATATTCAGTCCAGCTCTAATAAATCCTCCAAATACAGACATGGTTGTGCTTGGATCTACAACATAGGAGATGAATTTCAATTCAAGATCAGCATATTTGAACCACCGTTTAAAACACTGGCGTACAGAGTTATCGACTCAGTACAAAGTTGATCATAATATTATTAACTTAATAACATTAGTTAAGATATTAGACATACAATGTTGCAGCTAAGAAGTCAGCTAACTTGACCTCAAATCTTGTTAACATCGAGGATTATAAAATACCTGCAGTGTCAGACGTTATAACCTGCTATATTCCCAGTGTCTGTTTCTTGACAGATTGATGAAGTCAGACATACATGTTGTTAATAGTATTTTAACTCTTCATATTAAACACATGTTCCTCTCACATTCAACTTTAGCACGTATCGCTAAATGGGCGCTTCCATTTTGCAGGGAGGACCACAATGCATTGCGCTCATTAACCGTAGAGTCTACAAGAGACACGCAGATGATTTCCATTTATTTTTGACACTCTTGGCTGTTTGATGTTGACTTCAACCACGAGATGTTTTCACATTATTTTTTTAATATATATATTTTTGTTCAGAAGTGTTTTATTTCATCTAATATTGTTTTTATTGATTTTACATGAAGCAACTTGAGCTGCCATTCTGGTATGACTGAGGCTGCTACTTCAACCACTAGATGGACCACACTGATTACAACTTGTCACGTTGATTAGTATTAAGCACCCCAGATATCCTCAGTTATTACCACGTTGTTACATTGTTATTAAGTTGTTATTACTTTTATAAATAGTTTCAGCTGTGGTCAGTGGTCCGATGACTTTGCAGCAATGAATCCGCACGCACACACACACACACACACACACACACACACACACACACACACACACACACACACACATACACACACACACACACACACACAGAGATACACACACAGGCACAAACACAGACGTACACATTTATGCACACACACAGATACACGCTCATGGTTTCAGTCTTACCGTAACTAAAACAGCTGGATGGAATTAATTTCTTCAAAGAAACAACTCAAGCAGAAATTCAGAGGCAACGTTTTAGTTTTGGTTTGACGTCAGTGGAACATTTCAAGTAGAAGTTTTATTGAAAACATGATACAATTCTTCTAACAAATTTTACATTCTGTTAACACTGCAGAATTATGCACTTGTTTACATGAATTGTGTGTGTGATTATTTTAATGCTGGATATCAAATTAAGTTTCAACATACTGAAGCCCTGTACTGTATATCACACAATCCTTTTACAAAACTGGTCTCAGATCATCTGAGAATGACACAAGTCTTCAACAGAAAACTGGCATTTCAATATTTTCCATTTTCACCAAAGATTATCATAATTAGTTTTTGTTGCATCCTGAATGAACCATTATTTCCACGTGAGGGGTTATTTTTCAGTCTTCCTCTGAAGACCGTCTGTCCTCCCCTATTCAAATGCAGGGATAAGATGTGGAGCCCATCTTAAGGAAAGACCACCTCACACTGTTAGCAGGTGATTCACAGATGCATGAAGAGACCATGTGGTGGGTGTTGTGGTGTCAATGTACTGTGACAAATCTGGGCCACATGCAAAACCAATGTTACCAGTGTGCTTCGCTTGACTTGTAGATTAACATGAATGTAAGCATCAAACTGTGGGAAAATCAAGCTGGCGGCCTAGAAGACATAAAGAACCACCCACACAATTTCCACATATCTATCTATCTATCTATCTATCAATATCTGTCTGTCTATCTATCTATCTATCTGTCTGTCTGTCTGTCTGTCTGTCTGTCTGTCTGTCTGTTTGTCTGTCTGTCTGTCTGTCTGTCTGTCCATAATTGTGATCTTTTCGTGAACAAGAACAGCTGAAGATGTGGAGGATGCAGAGAAACGCTGAGACTGAGGCGAGTGCTAGAAGAAGACAATTAACCACCAATGATCATCATCGCCCATCATGTTCCATCACAACAACACGCTCACTGAGTCCTGAGTCCTTTCAAGGTTTCCAGTGACTCTCAGCAGGGCTACTGGCACAGAGGAAGGAAGGATGAAGTGGTTTGGCTGTGCTTGTTTTCTCTCGGTTGATCAAAACGAAAGCTAGCTTCCTGTAACTATGACAACGCTAGGGGTGCGTTGTTTTATTACATTGTTTTTTTTTCTTTCTTATCAGCAGGTACCTGTAAATGTAATAGCAGCATTATTTATGGTCATCAAAGCTGCACAAACCCTCTGTAGAGAGAGGAGGAGGAGAGAGAGAGACGCAGAGCGAGAAGGAGAGAGAAGTAGAGAGAGGAGAGAGAAGTATAGCAAGAAGGAGAGAAGGAGAGAGAGGAGAGAGAAGTATAGCAAGAAAGAGAGAAGGAGAGAGAGAAGGAGACAGAGAAGGAGACAGGGAACGTGAGAGAAAGCGAGAGAGAGAAGGCGAGAGAGAATCCGTGGGAGAAAGTGGGGCTCTGTTTGTGTCTGACAGTTTCCATGTGACATCAGTGAGAAGGAAATCGAGGGCTGCCTTGAACACAAAGTCACATGACTGAGAGGGACTACCTGTAAGCCCCTCCCCCCTCTCCTCCCCCGCCCACACCCACAGACCCATATATACTCAACCCAATTCACAGAAACTCCTACTGCAACCAAGACATCAGAATAGGACGATCGGAGGATATCATAGATCAAAGATATTCACCGAGCAATATGCCGGTATTTTATTTTTTGAAACACATGAGTAAAATGTGTCTATGGCAATATCTAAGTGTTTTGGGAACCACTCTCTATGTGACAGGTAAGATTTGTGTCTCTCTACACTTGTGGTCAGTGATATAATTTAAAAACTGAATTTCAAACTGAATCTGACTCCATCGGGCTGTGCGCTCGTGTTCCTGCAGGCGGTCAGTGCGAGTCCACAGAGGTTTTTGCAGAGGTCGGGTCACAAGCCAGCTTACCTTGTGTGAGTCGCCCTCCCCCACAAACTGCAGCAATCATCAACTGGTCCAAGTACCCTGGAGGGTAAGATCATTTTGTCCCTCTCTCATCTTACCCTTGTCTCCCTCTCTCTCCCTCATGCTCATCCTTCTGTCCTTTTCATCCATTCTATCCATTCTCTACGTGACTCAACTGAGAGATTTGAATAAATTCACTGATTCCTTGATTCACACCAGTGTGAGTGGGCCTTCTGGCACCAGGCACAGACATCTAAGATCTTCATCCTTTTCTTCTCTGTGTCTCCGTCCGTCCAGCACCATTTGGAGGAAGCAGAAGAGTGGGCTGGAGTACTGGGACACTTCTGCCCAGCGGGTCAGATGTTTTCAATCCCATACGGGAGATTACAGCCTGTCCATAAAGGAAGTGACTGAGGAGGACGCAGGAGAGTACACGTGTCGTGTGCAGGACGGCCGGGTCATCGTAAAGAAAGTTCTTCTCAGGGTCATTAAAGGTATGAAAGGAAGCGGAAAAAAAACCGAATGGGTTTGAATATGTTTTTTCGTTAGCATAGCATGACCTTCGTGTGAAGTGTGTGAGTGTCTGAGCAAATGTGACTGAATGGACTTCAATTTCTAAAGATGACACTTCGTAGTTTCAGTCTTGCGGAAGTGACACAAGTTTTACGGTTCATCCTCTCTCCCGACAGCGTCATTCTCTCCGAACGAGCCGCTGGACGGCGATACTCTGTCCATCGCTTGCAGTGTGAAGCCCTGGCCCTGGGGGGCGGCGGTGAGCTGGAGGCTCAATGGAGAGCCCTTCCTCCTCCGTGAACACGGCTTCACCCAGGAGAGCTTCCCCACTGGGCCCGTCTACTTGAAGGGCAGAGCCTCCGTCAGCGTGGAGGGGGACTGGAGCTGCGTCGTGAATCAGAAGGGGAGAGAGGCCACAGCTACCCAGACACTGAAGGTCAAAGGTGAGAGGACGGCTGCTCTTTGTGAGGCGAGCTTCAGGGATGAATTCAGTACAGCTCACGTCTTTACGGTGCGGACGAGATTCTGAAACTGAATGTTGCTTAAAGACTTAATTTTTCTTTCTCCCTCATCTCTCTTTCCATCTCTCACTTTCTCTTCTCCTTTCTCTTCTCTTTCTCCCTCTCCTCCTCCCCCCTCCTTGTATCTCTCTCTTTCTCCCACCCTCTCACTCCCCTCCCTCCCTCCCTCCCTCCCTCCCTCCCTCCCCCCATCTCTCTCTCTCTCTCTCTCTCTCTCTCTCTCTCTCTCTCTCTCTCTCTCTCTCTCTCAGGTATCATCAGTCCTCCCAGAGACGGCAGCAGAGTGTACTCAGCCGTGGGTTCCTCTGTCACGCTCCCCTGTGAGTTCACCTGTGGACTCACTCCGTCCACCGTGCTGTGGGAGAGAACGGCTGAGGGGTCTCTCTCTGCGTGGACCACGGAGCTTCCCCTCCCCCCTTCTGCCAGCCTGTCCTCCACAGCCTTCCAGACCCCCTGGGATAGGTCGGTCGCCGTGGCCGAGGTGGGGGTCATGGATGGGGGCGAGTACAGGTGCTCGGGGTCAGTCCTGGGCAGGAAACTGACCAGGAAGTTGCGTCTAGTCACGGCACAAGGTGAGCATGGCGGGCGCTGCCTTTTTTAACGAATCAGACGTGGCGATCCTGAGGAAACAGATGAATCTCTGTGAAGAGTGACATCCTCTCCCGTGATCCTGACTGCTGAGATCTTCTTCTGTGTTTTCTCTCTCCCTCAAGTGCTCCGCAACACTCCGACATCCAGGAGGGTTCCCGTGACGCTGACCTGTCACCTTAGCGACGCCAGCGAAATCACCGAGTACCGTTGGGTCCAGCTGACCCCTGTCCTCAACGGAACCCGATCTGCCGTTCCTTTCCCTTCCCACGGGAAGATTCTAAACATCGACGCCGTGACAGAGAGGACCGGCGGTGAATGGGCCTGTCTCTTCTACGGGAAGCAAGGCATGCTGGGAAATGTGACTTACCATTTACAACAGATGAGTGAGTACGCCATCGATTTTTCAGGGGGTGGAGGGGGAGGGGGTGCTGCTGGTTTAGTCGTTTTTTTTTTTATGAAAGTTGAAGGTGAGCGTGAATACGTGGTTCTGTGCTCTCCAGGTGGTCTGTTGGGGGTTGAGGAGACTTCCAGTGGTGTAGGTCCAGCGATCGCCCTCATCTTACTCCTCGTAGTAGCATTGTTGGTCGCGGCCCAGATGTGCAGAAATGAACAACGGGTGAGTGTAACAAGTGTTGTGTGTGTGTGTGTGTCTTTAAATCATCTGTGTCTGTTGTTTGCATAGGTCACTGATCATGATGTCAAGATATTCCCCCAAACATGGTGGGAAGTCAGATTATGAAGCATAACATTGTGGGAAACCAAACAAGTGCCAAAAGAAAAGAACCACAAGAGCATTCAGTTAAAACGAAGTTACAATGAAATAACAATGAACCTCAAACAGTGTACCTGAGGGAAACCTGAAGGTTCTAACATGTTCTGACTCACTGTTTGCTTGGTTCCTTCGGTTCTTTGCAGAGGAGGAACGTTCTACGCTTCCCAGCTTTGGAGACCATCGTCCACGCTCAGTCCAAAGAAAGGGAAGATAGAGAAAGAAGCAGAGTGAAAGATGACGAAATCTCGAAATAGCGTCTCTGTGATTTCTTTGTTGGAGACGATTTTTACGTTGAGATATAACGTTTTGATGTGCTTGATTAATGTTGGGGAGAGCATGATTGTGTGTGTGTGGTTTTGTATGATAGACATCTTCAGTGCAGACAATCGTAGCAGTATTACTCCCTACTTCATGCAATAACTTTATTTGTAATGTTGTAAATATGTGTTATATAGACATTCATGAGAATAAAAATCTACAAAGAAAATTGGTTTAATCTTTTTTTTGTTGCAACATGTACAGTCTGGAAAAAAATATATTCAATATATCCATACTTTCTTTTTCATAATTTACACTATTTAACAAAATGAGCCCATGCAACCAGGCCAAAACTGAGATTCTGGTGTCCAATAATAACTCACGTCTTGGACAGTGACCCTAATCCTCACTGCTACTAAACTAAACACTACATTTCAGCTGCTTGACTGCTAACAACCCTTCAGGATTTCCGTCTTATTGCTTTGGAATAAAAAATAAAAATAAAAAAAACACATCAACGTGAGATAAAAAAATATTAATGTCAACGGTTGAAGTTGTAGATGAGATAATACAGATCATCATAGCCTGTGTGTGTACCTGATTGAATCAGGATCAACATCTAGACCTGGCTAACCTCTCCTTTCCTTCGCTCAGACCTCCTCTGGCTGTGTTGTAGATTAAGAGTGTCTGTGATTGTCTGCAACAGACTTTCCTCGTTGTTCTCACTGGCTGGGCTCAGGTAATCCATTACTTCACTGGCTGGGCTCAGGTAATCCATGACTTCACTGGCTGGGCTCAGGTAATCCATGACTTCATTGTCGTCGAAGCTCCATCCAGGCCAGTCTACACTCGTACCTTCAAGAAACACCGGACTATAAAAAAAGTTTTTATTAATTAAAAATCATTTATTTATTTATTAATTTTGATGTATATGCAACCCACAAGAATGATCGGTAATTAGTAAGAAACCGGAGATTGTGTTCAAATCGAAACTACCGATGTTCCATGGCACGAGATCACTGGCCATCACCCGCCCACAGCCTTACGAAAAGTCATCGCAATACTTTTGAATAAAGCAAAGATTAGAGCTGAACTGCAAAGTCAAACTTTCCGACAACCATTTCCTGCACATTTCCTCTATACGTTTAAACTGAAAAACAGACGTTTTGATGAGTGGGTCATCATCAAGCTCTGTGGAAGTCCCATAATTAGAATCTGGTGTGTTGGAGCAGTGAAACATCTAAAACCTTCAGGACTGTGGCTCTCGAGGACCAGGGCTGGCCACCCCTGCTGTAGAGCATCAGCTAGAAGTGACTAAAAATTAAAATGTAACAACTCACAAGCTCTTGTTGTCCTCTTGGTCCTCGTCCACAGGCTTGTTGTCCTCTTGGTCCCCGTCCACAGCTGCTTCCCTCCAGCCCTGGCTGACAGTGGGGGCTCGGTGACGGACCAGCTCCACCTCCTCCAGCTCCACCTCTCTGTCCCCTTCGCTGGTGAAAGGCGATGTTGAGCCGGAGAAGGAGGGAGAAAAATACAGGGTCGACACACAGCTCATGGACGTGTTCCTCTGTCCCCTGTCCGGATCCCTGTTCCTCCCCTTGGCCCGCTCCAGCAAGCACTCTACGGGGGAGGGTTGTGGGGGCAGGTCCAGATATCCAGGGGGGGAGTGGGGGATGTGAAGTGTGGAGAGATGGCTGGGCCTGGGATACTCGTCCATAAGGACAAGGTCAGGATTCGACACGCTCCTCTGGGCCTTCAAATTGGGTTTTTTATAGGATTTTGAAGCAGGCTTCTTCTTGGGCAGCTCAGGGTCGGTGATAGTTTGAGGGTCCGGGGGGACCTTCTCAACAGGTATGTGCCAGAACTCCTTTCTGTTTAGTCTGAGGGCCCCCAACTTCAGTACAAGGCGGGAGTCAGTGGAATCTGGTGTGGAGGAACCACGCCTGTCCGCGATTGGGTTCTTGACCTCCGAGTCCGAGTTGGACGAGGAGTAATTTTGAGATACGGGCCATAACGCCGGCATCGATCCTCTTCGTGGCGACTGAGGCGGGATGTTCTGCTGGATGTTCATATGCCTCCTTCTGCGTAACCGTGGTGACTTCAACTTGCGGGAAAACCTCTTATGTTCTATCATCGTCTCCTCTTCTGATTGGCTACACCAGGATTCCCTTCTGGGCCCATTGTCTGAAGACTCGGAAACCTGACGTGTTTCTCTAGATCGATTTTCGTCACCTTGGCTCATCCGAGATTTGAACTGAGCCCTGTCTATTTCCAGAGTGTTCTCTGCGTATGAGTAGCTAAAAGCGCAGGCTCTAGGGCGAGTGAGCGGATAGTCTACGTCTGGGTATTCACCCGGAAACAGAAACTGTTTCCTGTTGGATTTGGCGTCAACAGTCCTTCCTGGATCGTGCCTTGAGATGGAGGGGTCGCTGAGATCAGGGGTCATTACTGGCTTGTGATGGTTCCAGGTCACCCGTCGTTCTGTTATTCCCTGAAGCACACTGTCACCCTTGTCCTGTAGCTGGTCACTGCTCCTGCTCTCTCTCGCCCCCAGCTCTGAACACGGCCTCTTATCCTTTTGCTTGTCTCCTTGTTTGATTTTCTCCGTCCAGCCAGCGAAGTCTCCACGTACAGATTTGCTGTGCGTGTCGCTTAACAAACGTTCTCGGCCGAGTAATCCACCGACCTGTCTGTCGCTGTTCGTATTTAGCTGTGGAGTTTGGAGTTGATACGCCGATGACAGCGTCTCCTTCTCTGAAGGAATCACAGGAGGTTCCACTGCAGGCTTAACCTCCAAAGGAGCGAGTTCCGATTGGTCGTGGGCGAGTTCTACCGTGCCCCCATTGGACAGATGGGCATCTGCAGGAGAACTTAATTTGAGCTGTTGGTGTTTTAGCTGGGCCTGCAGGCTCCTGTTCATCTCTGTCACTCGCAGGTTCTTCAGTGTCTCCTGTTAAGCAACAGAAGCGTCAGTCAGTGGGCTCTCGTTTATCCAGGACACAGATAGAGAATCAAGTCCAGCTCATAGATAAATAAATACTCATTTAGCAGACGCTTTTATCCAAAGCAACTTACAGTAAGTACAGGGACATTATCCCTGAGGCAAGTAGGGTAAAGTGCCTTGCTCAAGGACACAACATCACATAGCCACAGTCGGGATTGGAACTCACAACCTTCCACTCATGAGACCAACGCCTTAACCCACTGAGCCATCTGACTTCCAGAGATAGAGAAGTCCAGCTCTGGTTACCTGTGCTTGTTGTATGGTGGAAACCCATTTAGAACAGCTGTCTAAGCTGGAGGCAGAAAATGCGTAGACATTGACAGCACAGCCTAGATCACTGACTTCCACCAGAACAAAGGAACCTGTCAGACATAGAGAACCAGAGAGAGGGAGAGACAGAACAGGAGAGGGAGAGAGAGAAAGAGAGAGAGAGACAGAGCAGGAGAGAGGGAGAGAGAGACAGAAACAGAAATTAAGACCATGATGATCAAGAACACCAGAATAAACGAATGGATCAAAGCGTATTCCGCCAGAGGGGGGAGGGGCTACTACTCACAGCCGTCTTTGAGTGCGGCACAGCGAGCTCTGTCCAGGGGCAGGGGGGGCCGCACCACCTTCAGACGCTCGGCCTTCTTCTCGGCTTTGGTCACCAGCAGCACGTCAGAGAAGAGCAGAGCCACAACCACCACCTGGTCCGTCCGATCACAAACAACATCAGCAGAGATCCAGAGTTAACCACCATGCTTGGTGTTAAGCTCATGATCAAAGACTCACAACCGCCAATTAGTTACTACACAGGAGAAACACTAACGAACTTTGCTGTCTTTTCTTCCTCTGATCTTCAGCGTCTCCTCCAATAGGAGCTTACGTATGACCCCAGGACCCACCCCTCTGATCGGCGTCGTCAAATCGAATCGGCAGAATTCGCGGACGTGCTACAACATTCCGACAGGGGAAATGAGAGAGAGAGAGAGACTTCTGTTTAATTGTTCTGTGTTCCGCAGAGGGGTCCCGTTGTTCCGGAGAAAGGTTTGCCTCTTGTGTACCTTATCTATCTCGTCATTGGTCCCTTCTAACACCTCATATCCCTCCAGCCTCTGGGCTGAGATGGACAGGGCCAGCTCCTCATCCTTCAGCTTCATGTAGTCGTTGATGCTGTCCAAAAACCTGTTCACACCAGACAACTGGAAAAGAGAAGCAGGCGGGTGGGGGGGGGGGGGGGGGGGGAGGAGGGGAGGGGGGAGGTCAAGAGAAAAAGAGTGAGAAAGAGAGAGGGGGATCAGAGAGAAGAGGGGGACGAGAGAGAGAAAGACAAGAGACAGACAAAGGGGGAGAGAACAGAGGGTGACTTTTCGCTCCTGTTCAACGTTGACAACACTGCAAGCAGTAACAGCACCTCACCCCCCCCACCCCCACCCCCCCCAGTGTCTGCCGAGCTCCTCCTCACCATGGCTCGCAGCCTGTGCTGCAGCAGGGGGTCCTGGGTGGCCTTGATGATGGCCTTCAGCAGCAGGGGGTACTTGGTGATTCTCTGGTGGGGCTTGGCCTGCATGTCACCCAGCCGCATCCTCGCACACTGGGGGTGTGTCTCCACCCACTGCAGAAGGACAGAGACACACACAATCCTTCCATCAAATCTCTGTTTCACTGGGTTTGATCATTAAAAAAAAAACATTTAATCATTTATCAGACGCGCTTATCCAGAGCGACTTACAGCAAATACAGGCAAGTAGGGTGAAGTGCCTTGCCCAAGGACACAGAATCATGTTGACACAGCCAGGGTTCGAACCGGGTACCTTCTGATTACTAGTCTAACACGCTAAACGACTGTGTCACATGACTCCACATGGGTTTAAGGCGTAGCTGTGCGGCTGCCCTCAGGACATGTTATTGACAGTTTGCCTACACAGTCATGTTATTAACCAGAACCACAACACGCCATCGACACCAGGGTTAGTGTTATTACTCACTACCGCTGGGTTCCCGCTTGTGACACAGCCGAGACGTTTCATGTGGAGTCTGTGAGTGATGCACAGGGTTTTGGTGGTAAAAAGGGTGTGTTTGTGTTTGTGTGTGTGTGTGTATGGTGTGTGTGTTTTCTTCCCGTGTTTGTGTGTGCATGGTGTGTGTGTGTTCCCGTGTGTGTGTGTTCCCGTGTTTGTGTGTGCATGGTGTGTCTGTGTTCCCGTGTGTGTGTGTGTCTGTGTTCCCGTGTGTGTGTATGTGTGTGTGTGTTCCCGTGTGTGTGTGTGTTGTGCATGACAAATTACCATTAAGTAGATGTTGAAGTGAGGATTGTTGTCCAGCTCCCTCCTTGTGAAGTCCAAAGTGCTCTCTTCTTCCCAGCAGTACTGGAGATAGGAGGAGAAGCGTTCATGGAACTACCATGGCAGGAAAGAAGAAGAAGAAAAAAAGGAGGGAGGGGTTACTGAACACTAACTGAACACCTGGATTTGAACCAAACACTGTATTTCACATGATCATGCTTTCCTTCCAACTGACTGAATTTGTACCTGCAGGCAACCTGACTCTAACCTCAAAGGGTCAAAGGACTTCCCTGTCCGTCGGACTTCCTGCAACATGGGATACATCACTTCCTGCCAAAACTTCCTGTGCGCAGCGAGGATGGAGGGAAGGTTGGAGAAGAGCCGTTCAGATGTGACCTGAGAAGGAAACCAAAGATGTCTGATCAAATCATCAAATCATGTCAAGAGTTCTGATTTGATGATTGTTTGATGAGGTTGTTCTAACTGACACAGGCTAATTTATCCCTCCCACACACACACACACACACAGACACACACAGACACACACAGACACACACACACAGACACACACAGACACAGACACACACAGACACACACAGACACACACACACAGACACACACACACACAGACACATACAGACACACACACACACACACACACACACAGACACACACAGACACACACACACAGACACACGCAGACACACACGAAACGTCTACATTGTTTTGCACTGGGGTCTAAAGCACTGGGGTCAAAGGTTATTCAGACTGACCTCTTGGAGGAAGCCATGTTGGTGCAGGTTGGTCAAGGCTGCCATCACTAACTGTAAAAAACAGAGAGGATTTGGAAAAGGCAAAAAGCCTATTAATCACCCATGGAAACAGCTTCTATACTCTTATAGAAGGAAATAGATACCTCCTGTCCAGGATTATTCAACAGTATATTTATATTTATTAGATTAGATAATTAGATAGTTTTAGATTAGATAATCCTTTAGTTGTCCCAGTGGGGAAATTGCAGTTCACAGCAGCAGGGTATAGTATAGCACTCATAGTACCAAGGTAAGTATAAAAGTACAGTAAAACACAGTATTAAAAAATACAGTAAAACTACAAAATATGAAGTACAAGATAAGGTATTACACGTTGAGAATAAGTGCAGATATTTATGTATTTATGATATGTATCTTCATATGTGTTTTAACTTCAGTCCCATTTGGTTTTATTTAATATTCAAAACATGTTGGAGTTTTGTGGGGTGATTTCTCAGTCTTACGTCTGTGACGATGGTGAGCTTGTTGATGTAGGTGAGCTCAGTGTGGACAAACTCCCATAGCGCCTCCTGCTGGTGACGCTGTGTCTTACTCATCGTCTGAAAAGGAGGAGAGATGGAGAGAGAAAAAAGTGTGAGAGAGAGAAAGGGAGAGGGGGGAGGTCCAAGGAGAAAGAGTGACGATAAAATCCAATAAAACAGATAAGTGGAGGGAGGGAGCGAGACGAGTGGAACAGAACTGTGGAGTCAGGGTGCGACTCACACCTTTACATTGTTCTGACCTCTCGCTGCTGTACAGCACGGTTATAATTACCGTGTGAGCGCGCACTATGTCTGACCAGCTGTTCTCCAGGGCGGATCCCTGCCCCCCCTCCCCCCAGCTCCACCTGAGGCACGCGGGCACGGGGAAGGACTCCAACACTTGCTTCAACACGTCCAGCTGGCCCCGTTCCTGAGGGGAGGGTGGGGGGGGGGGGGGGGGGGGGGGGTTGGGGTTTCGGGGGGAGAGGGTGCAAAGTCTGAATCATCCCATCAAGTTAGCGACGCTCTGCTCCCGTGTTGGGCGCGCGCGTCCGTCTAGATTCGCACGTGCAGAGGGGAGGATTGCGTAGGAGTGACGTACCTCCGCAGGTGAGCTCTTCTCCGGCGCTCCCTGGTTGAACAGAACCTGTTTCAGCGCTGCTCGCGGTCTTACAGCCAAAGACGAGCTCTTACTAATGGTTGCATAGTCTGTCACCACTTTCTGCTGGGTCTTTCTCTAAAAACAAGACAACAATTCAACCACTCAATCGATAGGGACGCATGTATATTCCAACATGTATAAGCCCCGTGAAACATGCTTGACAGTTGAAGTTAACGTTCATTTTTTCATTAGATACCAACCTGAAAGGTCAAGTTGTTAAATGTGTGTGATTCTACTGCCCCCGGCTGGTGGGGCAGGGTCTCTGCAGCGGTGCTTCCTCCGTTAAACGACTCCCCCTCCCTCTCCCTCTCCTCACCGTCCCTCCACCGTTCCATAGGGTCCTCCTGACACTGCTCAGCTCCTCCATTGTTCACGCTTGGCGTTTTGACAGAAACACTTCAGAGAGACAAAACCCCCAAAATATGCACCAGTCATTGTGGAGCAAAGCAAACTGGGGTCTGTACTACGAGATCAAGATTAGACTTCAACCAGGTAACTTCAGGTTAAACTCAGGGCTTAGTGTAGTGGGTTGAACCTAGAGTTATCTCTTTAACGTCAGACCTTGATGTCGTAGTACCAGAGCCCTCGGTGTCTGGGAACCAACACAACAGGAAGTACTCTATTTTAAGATTAACAGAGGAGGAAGATCTGAAACAGGGGATTCCTGAGGAACACTAAATAATTGATCTTTACATGAATACAGTTTAGAAAAGGTTAGTTCATAGTTCTTACAATTTTTTTTTACAACGCTACATTGTGTTATTGAATGGTAGGTAGCAAAGTAGTTATGGTAATGACACTAGCAACAGCAGCTTGCCAAGGAAATAAGGTGTTGTGGAAAAGTGAGCAGTCATATTCCAAGCGGAAGATTCTTTGTAACAGTTTCAAACCGGCCTCACATCCAGTCACACCACACCTGTTGTCTTAGGTTACCAAGAATTATTTTTTGTTCTTTTTTCTTGACACATCCAGAGAAGTCGGATGAAATTTAGGACACTTGGGACTGAAATATCCTCAATAAAACTTTGCTTTTGCTTTTGCTGCTGTGCGACGTTTTACAGAAGGTCCAAACATGGACAAACAAGAGAAGCTATTTGCTGTTTAGAGGCTGTGCTCAACAAACAACAAACAACAACACAACAGCCCCTCCATCACCACAACCAACAACAAACACAACAGCCCCTCCATCACCACAAACAACAACAAACAAACAACAGCCCCTCCTCACCACAAACAACAACAAACAAACAACAGCCCCTCCTCACCACAAACAACAACAAACAAACAACAGCCCCTCCTCACCACAAACAACAACAAACAAACAACAGCCCCTCCTCACCACAAACAACAACAAACAAACAACAGCCCCTCCATCACCACAAACAAACAACAGCCCCTCCATCACCACAAACAAACAACAGCCCCTCCATCACCACAAACAGCAACCACTCTGAGATCACTTCACCAACTATGAAACATGAAGCTAACATGAACCACAACACTTGCATTCAGATAAATCTGTGTGATCAGACCCCCCCCCCCAATCCCAAATCACAGTCAAAACATCTTCGTCGACAGGAATCACCACCATGTCGTTCACACACCTGAGCTTCTTTAAATCCATCTTGATTCACACGGACATCTTTGGTTTTTCTACTGTTTAACCTCCTCTGAGGTTTACTAAGTATGTCGTTCTTTGACTTTCCATCCCTCCCCTTCCACTTTCCAATCACCTGCACCTTGCTACACTGACTCACCTGACTAGTAAAACGGGATTCCACAGACAATAGATCTACATCTGGGACCGGCTAATGTGTTAATAAGTCACTAACTTCACATGAAGAGGTGCTGAGTGATACTCACTGTTTCTCCTTTACTGGAGATGGAAAAATGAGAAATGAACGAATGAAAAGGAGAACTTTGACCAAGTCATGTGTGAACCAAAGGGAGGGATGCTTAACATGTTTTTATTTTAACACTTGTTAGTTATTTTAGCACTAGGTCCGACTTTTTGCACTGACTAGAAGCACTTTCAATTTTGTTGTACCTGGTGACAATGACAAATAAAGATCTATCTATCTATCTATCTATCTATCTATCTATCTATCTATCTATCTATCTATGTTCAGATGACCCCTACTGAGATCTGACCTCATCCAAACATGGACTGAATGGAGTCATGGAGGAAACAGGAACAGACGAGGTTCTGATGGCGAGGAATGTAGTATGACAATGAAGCCTAAGGTTACAGTAAAGACACAGTTACACACACACAGCGAATACAGATATGAGACAGACACCGCGTGATTTATCATTGTGATGTTTATTACTGTCCGCTGGCACACAGGAAATGTCTTTATGAAAAACAATACTAGCATTAAACTATGTGCCACTGGGATGTGATGAAGCGCTAAAAAAATTGATCAATCACCTGATAAGTTCAACAGCAGGATATACAAGTGCCCTATAAAATAACATATACAAACAGAAAGATTTGCTATAATGTTCCAAGAAGAAACATACTGAGCGGAAATAAACAAAGCTAACTTTGAGTTACATCTCCATAAGGCCTGCCGAGATATTATGACTTATTAGTTTGTAAGTTACAGCAGGTTGTGGTAGCATGAAATGTGCATTACAAGTTTGTATTAGTGTGTTTCACTAGACACAATTACTACACACCAAGATGAAAGTCACCATAGATTCCATCACAATGCCCTTATCCCAACAAAATAAAAAGTTTAGACAAACCTATTAATCTAACCACAAAACATGAGTGGAACTTCATTCAACACTTAATACAAAGGTACGGCATTGGCAATACAGATGTTAGAGCGTTTTTGCATAGACATAATTAAACGATACACATCCACAAGCTTAACTCAAAGCCCCTCATCTATAATGCTTTTATAAAAATCTTTCTGAATAAACTGAGTTTAAGAGAATATTACTACAACTATAGAAGAATTTCACAACCCACATCTCTATTGAGATGAAGGGTGAAACTATTTGATCTATGTTCCCGGTTCAAGCACCATGTTAGTGTGTGTGTGTGTACATGTGTGTCTCTGTACAGAAGTACAGTATGCATGTGTGTGTGTTTGAATGTGTGTGAATGTGTATATGTGTGAATGTGTGTGTGTGTGTGGGTGGGTATGTCTACTGAACTCTGAACTTCTCCTCCAGGTTCTCAGCCACCCCGCCCAGGTCCATCTCCCTCAGGTTTACCAGCAGTTCCTGCAAGGCAGCATGTGGCAGAACCCCTCCCCTAGCCCCGCCCCTGGCCCCGCCCCTGGCCCCGCCCTCGGCCCACAGCTTCAACATCTGGTAGTTAGCTTCCTGGACAGAACGGTAATCTACCTCGGCCCGTTCGATGTCCCTCTCGTTCACACCCAGAGATCGAACCAGCTGCTTCACCTGTCGCACGGACACCAGATCCAGCACTGAGTAGATCACCTGCTGAACTGGAGGGGGAGACAAGGAAGGGGGAGAGATAAGAGGGATGGATGAGAGAAAGGGGGAGGGATGCTCATGATCGGAAGGTTGTGAGTTAAATTCCTGGCTGTGCCAACATGACGTTGTGTCCTTGGGCAAGGCACTTCACCCTACTTGCCTCAGGGGGGAATGTCCCTGTACTTGCTGTAAAGTCACTCGGGATAAGAGCGTCTGCTAAATGAGTAAATGTAAGTTACTCTCTCTCTCTCTCTCTCTCTCTCACACACACACACACACACACACACACACACACACACACACACACACACACACACACACACACTTACTCTTGATCTCCTTGGGAACACAGTCAGGCAGGTGTGAGTCACACTCCTGTGTTGGTGCAGCCAGATTCTGCCTCTCTGGACATTCACTGTAGGCGATCAAACTCTGCACAGACAGGAACAACAAACTCATTCAGCACTAGTTTACTCATTCATAAACTAGTTTATTATTATTTATATCATATCATAATATTAAATATACATATATCTTCTGTATTTGTGCAGAAGTATAAAAGTGCAAGTTTGTGGGTGTAAAATTGTCACTTAATTTCATAAAATGTTTTTGCTTTACTAAATTTTACAATTATCCATTACAATGTTCAACATATCAAATAATCAATCATAAACAAATTCAAATATATCAGATATCAAAGTATAACATATTGGTCATTCTTACTTTAGTGGATTTCTGAGAGTCCCGAGATGTTTTCTCTGAAGAAGAGGAGAGATCGTCCACCTTTAATCTCATTTTCTTCTTCACACTCTTTTTGGTTGCTAGGTAGGTAACCATTCCTATGACAACCAGTAGGATGAAGCTGGATGCAAGTACTATGGGCAGCACAACGTAAACATTCTCCGTAGCTAGGAGGGGAAGCAGAAGGAAGCATATTTAGGATAACTATGTTGTCATGGCATCTACTTTTTCTTCATTCCATTTTCATGACAATCATTGAAATCTGATGATGTCATGAGGGGAGGAATACACCAATCAAACACACTCATACATTTACATTTGAGTAATTTATCAGACGCTCTCATCCAGAGTGATTTACAGCCAGTGCAGGGACATTCCTCCCCCTGAGGCAATTAGGGTGAAGTGCCTTGCCCAAGGACACAACATCATGTTGGCACAGCCAGGAATCTAACTCATGACCTTCCGATCATGAGCCCAACACCTTAATCATCTGACTCATTACATACAGAACATACCTCCTGACACACAGAGGTGTGAATAGGCTGTATGAGGAATTAACCAATCAAACACACTCATACAGAGGTGTGAATACAATGTATGAGGAATTAACCAATCAAATGCACTCATACATAGGTGTGAACAGGCTGTATGATGAAACCAACAACCTGAGACGATTATTAAGTAATTCTTCCTGAGAGGAAAACACAGTTTCACACCAAAAGCCATAAAAAAGGTGACTACTGTTGTTTCCCAGGCAGAGGAGAACAGACTCACGTTTTTGGGTTCCCAGAGTGTTCAGAGGAGTCTTGAAATCACAAAGGAACTCACACTGGGGCATACAACTGAGGAGACAGGAAATGATTCATGAATCGAGAGTTCTGCTTCTGAAGAATTTCATGCCTTGAAGAACAATGACATCAAAACACTGGTGAAAACTGTTAAATAAAACAGTTAACAATCTAACCCTAACCCAAGAGGGATACAAGGAGGGTTTGTCCTAAAGCAAAATGTCCTATTTTGTATTAGCTGTCCTGGAACCAGGACCTAGTTCAGTGGAATGGATTAACCGGGAAAAACTCAAATAGGTGACAACTGCTTTTCTACAAAGTACAATTTTGGGGGGAAAACTACAAAAGTATGCACAACTTTGTTTTCCAAACTACAAAGGGTTAGATTAATCATGTTTGATTGATTAGGGATGCAAATACCTAACCCCCCCCCCCTCACAGATACTCACTTCTTACACTTCAGGCATTCCTGCGTCAATGAGTTGATGACGTTCCTGTAGAAGCCCTTAACACAGCGACATTCTCTGTCCTTGTTTCTTTGACACGGTGAACCCTCTTCCTCATAATCTGAATCTACAAGAAGATGAAGAGGGAGGGAGGGGGGGGGGTGAAGGTCAAGAGGGGGCAGATAAGGAAGTCAAGATGTGGCCCAGTCAGTTAGGGTGTCGGATTCATAACCATAAGGTCTCTGGTTCAAACCCCGGCTGAGTCAACATGACGTTGTGTCTTGTCTGATGACTCGCCTCAGGGGGGAATGACCCTGTCCGCTCTGGATAAGAGCGTCTGCTAAATGACTAAATGCCCCCCCCCCCCCCCCCCCCCCCCCCCCCCCCAGCAGCCAGCAGGTGACAGTGATATGTGACTGATAGTTATAGTAAAGGTTTCAGAGGTAGTCATCTGAACACTACTTTCAAAATCAAGACGTTCTTCCCCCCATCCGGAAGTCATTCTCAGTGTGAAGGTCAGATACCTCTGCAGACTCGACAGCGCCTGCAGTTCCGCACAGTGTTGCTATGGTCGGTGAAGGTGCCCTCTTTACAGGGCGAGCAGTCGGTCCTCGAGTTACTCTTCAGACAATCCTGCACCAGCCTCTCCCCTGAACAGAACACAGCCCAGCGTCACCAACGGCAACAGAGAGGCCTTGTCACTGAGTGTGACTTCACCGTTTAGATTGACGTTGCTGTTGCTGCATGTCAGTTTCATATAGTGTTGGTGGAGCATTATGTAGCATCAAGCTTGTGTTTCATACAGTGTTGGTGGAGCATTATGTAGCATGAAGCTTGTGTTTCATATAGTGTTGGTGGAGCATTATGTAGCATCAAGCTTGTGTTTCATACAGTGTTGGTGGAGCATTATGTAGCATGAAGCTTGTGTTTCATATAGTGTTGGTGGAGCATTATGTAGCATGAAGCTTGTGTTTTATACAGTGTTGGTGGAGCATTATGTAGCATGAAGCTTGTGTTTCATATAGTGTTGGTGGAGCATTATGTAGCATGAAGCTTGTGTTTTATACAGTGTTGGTGGAGCATTATGTAGCATGAAGCTTGTGTTTCATACAGTGTGGTGGAGCATTATGTAGCATCAAGCTTGTGTTTCAGTGTTGGTGGAGCATTATGTAGCATGAAGCTTGTGTTTCATACAGTGTTGGTGGAGCATTATGTAGCATCAAGCTTGTGTTTCATACAGTGTTGGTGGAGCATTATGTAGCATCAAGCTTGTGTTTTATACAGAGTGGTGGAGCATTATGTAGCATCAAGCTTGTGTTTCATACAGTGTTGGTGGAGCATTATGTAGCATCAAGCTTGTGTTTCATACAGTGTTGGTGGAGCATTATGTAGCATCAAGCTTGTGTTTCATACAGTGTTGGCGGAGCATTATGTAGCATGAAGCTTGTGTTTCATACAGTGTTGGTGGAGCATTATGTAGCATCAAGCTTGTGTTTCATACAGTGTTGGCGGAGCATTATGTAGCATGAAGCTTGTGTTTCATACAGTGTGGTGGAGCATTATGTAGCATCAAGCTTGTGTTTCATACAGTGTTGGTGGAGCATTATGTAGCATGAAGCTTGTGTTTCATACAGTGTTGGTGGAGCATTATGTAGCATGTTTGTGGGGATGTGTGTGATCAGTTGGCCAGCAGCTTTTTACCTGGATGGCATTTGCTACAGCAGACTCCATTGTCACTGCGATAATCTCCAATTGGGCATGGCACAGACAGGTTCCCATGACTACTGTTGTTCTGTCCAATCAGAGAACCTTCAGAGGTCGTTGGTGCAGACAAGGTGAAGGGCAGCACGCACTGCATCATGGGACATGGGATTATTTAAGTACTTATTTAGGCTTTCTCTTAAATTTACATTAAAACGTCACGTCCAGTCACTTTTCTCTTTTTTTTTCTCACCAGTAAAAGCAGAATGGAGACCAGAAGCTTTTTCTTGCATTTCCCTCTCAACAGGGCTGCTTCCATATTGTAAACTTCTTCTCAGTGTCACACCATACCTCAACACCTGCAGGAGGAGGGATCACATTCCCACGGTCACACTGAGGAACCATGACGCTAAACACGTTTACACTTTGGTCCAATATTTTGACTGCACACTTATTTATATTTATAAAAGAATGACAATCTTCGATGTATCATGTGAAATATCAGATTTGTCATTTAGGTGGGGTTGAAACGCGAAATATCTTCACTTCCTCTGTCAGTATAATATACGTAGTTCTACGCAAAAGCTAAACTTTTCCAGTGTCTTTTCGGATCTAGACTAATCTAGACTAATCTAGACTGTCAAATTACTGGATACGACTCTTTAAAAAAAAGAAAAGAAAAACTTAATAAGATAAGACATTTTTTACTTTCGATTCTTCACAACCACATCAGCGCACTTTGACTCAGATTCCTGATATGAATCTACGTCTTTAACCCACAATGACAAGAGAAGAGTTACCGTCATCTTTTCTTACCTTGCAACCAAATGAGTCCCGGTCAAGTCTCTAAAAATGATCAAATATAATAATTAAAATCCCGTTTATTTTTTCAACACGCAAAAAAAGTGTTCAGTTCCTTTAAGTGAGTAGGCGGACTCAAACGGGAAACTAGGGTCGTTATGAAACACCAGCTTATTGCTCCACACTTCCAGGGCATGAACCATTGGACAGCTCTGTTGTTTATCATAGTTATTTTAACACTTATTAGTTATTTTACCACTAGGTTTTTACATTTTGCAGTGACTAGAAGCACTTTCAATTTCGTTGTACCTGGTGACAATGACAAATAAAGATCTGAAGTTGTGTTGCAAGGTTCTGCCTGTCTGCAATGTTCTGCCTGTCGCCATACGGGGTTTGACATCCGTCAAACTAATCCCAGTCCCCTTGAATACAGTGATCTCTGAACTTGTTTTTGACAGATGTTGTGGAAATGGGAATCCATGTGAAGTACGGAGTGATGTGATCTGATGTGACTGCTGCTGTTCAGCAAGATTCATTTAGAAGGACTTCCTACAGAAACCACATCCACTTCCAGGCTTCGGGGTTCTAACCAGACACACACTGACGAACACCACACACATGCACGCAGGCACGCCCGCACACACACACACACACACACACACACACACACACACACACACACACACACACACACACACAAACACACAGCAAGCAAACAGAAGGACTATTAGATTCCAGCAAAAGCAACTTTTAAGTGCCTAATGAAAACTAGGCTATGAAGTATGTAAAGAAACGTCTTCGCAGATCATTTGTATCGGTAATTTATCGGGTGTTACAGTAATGTGCTCGTGATGAATAGTAGGCCATCGCGTGCTCAGACAGACAGAGGAAGGGTGGTCTTACTGGAGCGCGTGCGATGACACTTCTTGCAGGTTGTGTGGCGCGAGACTTCTTTGAAAAGAAACTTGAGAGAAGAAGTTACCACAATCATGACTGCTGATTCTCTGGAGTATTTCAGACCACATACAGACACACTAAACTGTACACGAGGGGAGGTTTTACAAACATACAGCAAGGCCACATACACAAAATTACACACACACACACACACACACGCCTAAACACACGCACACACATGCACATGACACACGTCCACACATTCTCTCCAAGCAGAAGCCCTGTCAGATAACGACCCTCTGAAGTGCAGCCTGCAACTCAGATTCATACAGCTGGTTTGACTATCTGAGCCAGCTTACTGTAAAGAGAAGAGGATTAGAATGAGTGTGTTGTGGTGTGTTCGTACACATCTCTGACATGGCTGAGTAACAGAGAGAGAAAAGAAAAAGGGGTGAGAGAGAAAAAGAAAAAACATAATCTTGACAGACATAAAGGTGTCAGAACATTTGTTTTGAATGTTGTTTTTTACTTTTATGAAATGAGAGCAAAGCTCAAAGCACTGACTGAAGTGGAAAGAGAGGAGGGAGGAAGAGGAGGGAGGGGTAGAACGTGCGGCACCGGAGGGGGGGGGGGGGGTGGGGGGGGTCGTCGTCACACTAGGCGAAGATGTGAAAGATGTGACCAGGTTCTGACTCATCATTTGATGTTTACTGAATAATCCCCCGACACAAGTGTGATCTGCTGTTCAGTCTCAGTCACAGGGGTCGCGTGTCGCATCTCTCTCTCTCTGTCTCTGTCTCTACGGTAAGTCACTGTATGGTTTGTCTTTATCTAAGAAGTGTTGAACTGGGTTCTGAACAGCACGTTGCCCATTTTCTTGAACATCCCACTTGTCAGTGACGATGCTGAGATACTTCACCTTTACTACTGAGTGCCTGTTGGTTTATACTATTGAAATGTTTTCATTGGCATTAACTTGTCTCTTTCTACTCTTGCTTTTATTTTCAGATGGAGTTATGGTACATGACTTTATCTGTGTTTCTGTGTCTACTGTCTGCTGTCCACTGTCTGGAATGTTCTGGGCATGAGTACTCTTGGCCATTTGAGAACCCCACTTCCTGTTGTGACAAGTGTCCTCCAGGTGAGCTTCAAGAACGTTTATGTGGTGATATTTTTCCTCTTTAGTTTAACTGTAACTCATTGTTTGAAATCCATATTTTGGATTGAACACCCCAGTTGAGAGGTGGTTCGATAAAATAGGTAGCAGTAAAAAAAAATGAAAAAAGAAGATTTATTTTAATGCAAATGAATGTATTCTTGGCAGACCTTTTCTTTTTGAAAGAGAAGTTCATTGTGCTTTTACTCCATTCTGTAATTGAGTCTTTTGTGTCCTTTGCAGGTAAATACATGGTCAAACGTTGCGTGCCATCCCAGAGGATACCAACCAAGTGTAGTTCCTGCAAAGATCACTTCTACACAGAAACCTATAACACTAAGAAAGCCTGTGACATCTGCACACTGTGCACAGATGGTGAGTGTGTGTGTGTGTGTGTGTGTGTGTGTGTGTGTGTGTGTGTGTGTGTACACGTTTCGACGCAAGCGTGTCGTCCGTCCACGAGTGAAACTCAACCTCCCCCCCTTTTTGGCCCTCACTGACACATAGTTCGACACATGTCTTAAGAGGACAGAAGTTGATGAACACAGATTTTGCTGAAGGGATTTCCCCTCGTCATCCAGCCATGGTGGGATTCAGTCAAAGAGAGAAGGGGGGGGGGGTTACTGATAAACAGAACCGATCAACTGACTCACCAAGAGAAGTGGAGGGTGCTTGATGGCACAGCAACCCTGGTCTTCTGGCAGTGGGGAGGTGGTGGGGGCAGGGCTAGAGGGGGGGGGGGGGGCAGGGCTGGAGGAGTGGTGGTGGGGGGGGGGGGGGGGGCTGTAGGGGGTGTGGGTTGGTGGTGCGCACCTCAGGAGCTGTGGTGGAAGACTCTTCGCAGTACCAGAAAAACAGTCGGAAATAAAAACAGATGTAGACTGCTGTTGTTGAAAGAGACGTTATTTGCTTCAAGAGTAGAAAAACAAGAGAAGAAGTCTTTAAATGTCAGTGAGAGAAGGAAAAACACACAAGATCAAAGAGACAGTTAGTCACAAAGCCACAAACTCACTGTAGAAGTTTATAGTTAGATTTTACAGTCGTCAATCACCTTGGAGTTTATATTGCGCATTTATGTTTCTTTTTTTTTACCCCCACAGACTTAGTGTACGAGTCCAAATGCTCAACCAGTCGCAATGCTGTGTGTTCTTGTCAGGAGGGACACCAGTGTAGAGAAAAGCCTTGTCAAACTTGTGAACCCACTCCCAGCCAACCATCGACCAATCACACACCGGCTGACACAGGTACTGACCAACCAGCTCAGCACACAGAATCATCAGAACATTAGAACCACACACATCCACTAGTGTTCCAAATACTCACCAAGTGTACGAACCAGGAAAGTCAACCAAGCCTGGACCTAACTTTCATAAGCATGAACCTATGCTCTTCTCAGGATTTATAAGCGTTGAATACCTACGCACACAACGGTACAGCCAAACATTCACCAACCCTTTTACAGACGACCGACCAATCACAGCACAGTAATCAGGGTTTAATTGTTGAGTGACAGACCTATAGTTACTGAAGGAGACTTTACCGCCAGGTGGAAACCATGGTAACATCCTCCCTTCTCTCTCCTCGTCTTGGACCGCAGCGCTCCATCTTTCTGAGACCGTTCACACATCCACACCTGTGCCTATCACTACACCTGGAACTGGGCTAGCCACTAACCCAAGAGGAAGTAAGGACACTAACCATTAGCGCCACCTGCTGGGACACCTGTGTACTGTGAAAAAGGGACAGCAACAGCGACAGCTCAAGGGCTAATTAATCACATTTATTTTCAGCAAAATAACAGTTTTTGTGTATGTTCCTCTTTCCTTTTCCCCCACCTGTCCCTCCCTCCCTCCCTCCCTCCCTCCCTCCCTCCCTCCCTCCCTCCCTCCCTCCCTCCCTCCCTCCCTCCCTCCCTCCCTCTCTCGCCCTTTACTCTCTCTCTCGCCCTTTACTCTTCCTCTCTCCAAACAGATGACAGGAAGTGGATTCTCATTTGCGTCCTTCTGTCCTGCCTGAGTTTAGGACTCCTGCTAACTGTGTGCTTACAGTTATACAAACATGGAACTTTCTGGATTCCAACTACAAACAGTCAGTATTTACGTTTATATCCAATCACCTACATCACTACAGTGCTCGTCTGTCTGAGTATATGTGGGGCGAGAACTTACTGCATTCTGATTGGTCCGTCAGGCTTCTGGGTGCCGAAAAAGACAACTCTAGCTCATCCAGTGGCACAGGAAGAGGAAGTGCCCATGCCAATCCAGGAAGTGCACAGGAAGACTGAGACAGAAGTCTGACTAGACGAAAAAGGAATCACATGACAATGTTCAAGTTTATCAGGTCTATAAAGTTCAGTTCCAGTGAGTGGAGTTCAATCAAACTAAAGTCTAAGGCTCAGTTTGGACTGAACCTGGACTGGAGGTTTACTATATCCAACTGGTTATGACAATGACAACCATGAGCCAGCGAGGGCCATGAGAGTGCAGCTTCAACCACTTCAGTTTTAACCAAGCAACTAAACACCAGCTGATTTCACTAACGAGCGTCTCTACTTAATGAAATCAGCTGGTGTGTAGTTGAATGGTTGAAGTGAAAACCTGCACCCTCCTGGGCCCTCGATGGCCCCTGGGTTTGACACATGTGGTCTGTGACATTTCATTCATAAGTGAAGATGACGATCCTGTGAGAGAGACTTCTGATATGGTATCCAGCAGAGGAGGTCTCTCTCTCTCTCTCTCTCTTCTCTCTCTGTCTCTCTCACTCTCTTCTCTCTCTTGTAGTTCCTAATCCTGCTGACTCTGCATCTTAGAGCAGTAAACGTGGCACGTAGGAAATGACGATGGCTGCTTTGAAGTTTGATGTGACTGATTAAAATGTGGGCTGTGTAGATTAGGCAGACAGAGAGCAAGACAGAGTCATATTGAAAATGTCTTTGTAAGTAATAATGACTAGAATATAGATCTAGGACTGTGGATCAAAGAGTTTTCTCACATGTAGGGATGTTAAAACCCACTAGCTGGTGACATGTTCAGTACATGTGGAGATTTTTAAGATGTTTTATGTCTTAACCTGTATGATCTGTTCTGTGCTTTTCTCCTGCTGATTGTATATTTTTTTCAATGTAAGAATTCCTTCTTTGTGTTAATATTCAGGGTTTCTGTTTCAAAATGTGTTTCCATCACTTGTATTTTATTATCAAATACATGCAGTTTTTACAAAAACAGTTTTGGAGTTTGTAGTCATTGACTTGAATACGCTACAGCTGCCTCACTCTTCAAGCGAATGGTACAGTACATTGACATATCCCAATAGAGGCTCGCAAATAACACTGTAAACTGACCCAAAACAAGAAAGAAAATAGTACTAAAAAGTAAACTAACGTTTTCGATAACACAGCTGACAATTTAATGCGACTCCTTAGGAGTTCAACCCGGTATATATTAGTTTCGGTCGTTCTACCATCTTCAGAACCGACGCACCTGATCACTTCTTGTTGTCGGGTCACCAAGTGTGTGTTTGTGTTCCAGTCCCAATCTGCTGTATCCTGAACACACAACATGTGTTTCTCTAGCACACCACAGCGATCGTTGTGTTATTTCCCACAAGGTTGGTGTTCAACACGAGAGACGATGGTCTCTGATCCAGTGGGAGGAGTTCAGCTATACGTGGGTCATCATCAAGCTCTGTGGAAGCCTCGTAATGACCCGTTCATTAGAATCAGGTGTGCTGGAGCAGGGAAACATCTAGAACTGTCAGTACAGTAGACAGTGGCCCCTGAGGACCGGGGTCGGACACTCCCTGACATAAACCATCCTTCACTCACAGCGACTCCTCTTTGGAAATGTGACAGTCCTTCCCTTGTTCCTGAGCAGGGACGAACTCAGCGCCCGTCTCTACGTCCACTTCCTGCTGGGAGAGATGGACATCTGAGGAGGACACTTCCTGGTTCTGGAGTCCTCTTCCTTCCTCCTCGTCCGTGTCATTTCCTCCCTCCTTCCTCTCCACTCTTGCCACCTCCCCCTGACCCGTGAACTGGTTCAGAAGACTAAAGATGACAGTCCCAGCACTGTGAACATGGACAGGGCCTGAGAGACAGAGAGAGAGAGATAGAGGGAGGGAGGGAGGGAGGGAGGGAGGGAGGGAGGGATAGGGAGAGGGAAATAGAGGGAGGGAGAGAGAGAGACAGAGACAGACAGAGACAGACAGAGACACAGAGATAGATAGAGAGAAAGACACAGAGAGGAGAGAGAGGGAGATAGAGGGAGGGAGAGAGAGAGAAAGACAGAGAGAGAGAAAGGAAAAACAACATCCGTTCAGCCGCTACAGAGATAGATAGATAGATAAAACATAATCCTGTTAGGTGTGTAGGATTCACCCTCGACTCGAATCGTGACATTCATATATATTTTTCAGTACCTAGATTAGCAGCCGTTAGTGGGTGTGGCAGCAATCCAACTGGCTCCTTAACCTCCTGTTGGCCTGTGACTTTGTTAGGGGAGCCGTCCTTCACACCCTTAACAAGAACCAGCAACAACAAAAACACGGTAAACATTCGTTCTGTTGGCCTCATGTGCTGTTAAACATCAAGAAGGGTTGAGTGTGAAACAGGGCGATGGCTGCGCTCGTACCTGGTTACACAGCTGGAGAACTGGCAAACAGAAACAAGATGAAAAGTCATCAGTCAAACCGGTAATAGCATGTTCTCTTCACGGGTATTTTGATTATTCATCTGTGATTCATCTTTAATTGCGATGTGTTTATTCGTGTTGAGGGAGTGAGTAATGTCAGAATGAGTCGCGTTGTCGTTCACACGACAAGGCTGTTCGGTTGACTGATCACATGACTACAAGCTTCAACACGTAGATCTCTGTTTTGTTCAACAGAGAGAATCGTGTGAGACTATCAGCATGTTTCACCAGTGAATGTGTTAAAACTGATCTTAGATCTGAATCTGACAGTAAAGTTAACCAGGGCTGGAGTTCCTTACCATGTTTGAAACCATTTTCGTCTCCTTGGCGACGAATACAGAAGAGAAGTATGAGAGCCAGAATCCCGATGGTGACAAATGGACACAAGACAGCGACCAGGAGAGAGAGGCTGCTCTCTGAGGAGGAAGATACAGAGAAAACACCTTGAGTCATGACGAGAGACAGACAGAGAGACAGACAGACATGCAGACAGACTGACAGACAGACAGACAGACAGACAGACAGACAGACAGACAGACTGACAGACAGACAGGCAGACAGACAGACATGCAGACAGACAGACAGACAGACAGACAGACAGACAGACGCTCACCTGGTCTATCATAAGTGGTGTTGTGAGTGGCGTTATCCGCCGGAGTGATTTTCAAGCCTGGAGATTTACAACTGAGAATTATATGGTTTTTTGAGTAAACAGCTATATGGAGAATGAAGATCAAATATAGTTCTACAACACAAAGAGTATTAACACATGCTTTTAACACATTGCCTGTCGTCACTTTTTTCCCAATTCAAAGGATGTACCAAGTCTACAATGAAAGATAATTGGAGGAAGTCTACAGGAAGGTTTCTCACTTTGTACAATACTCACTTTGGAGGATTGCAGGGCAAAGGAGAAGTGATGGTGTCTTCTGGGGAATTTCCCAAACAAGAAAACATGTCAAAAACACCTAATACTGCAATATATGTCAAAACAATGTGATCATGTGTTTGAAAATGACCTGCTGACATTAACATGTAGGCATTTTTAACAATGTTTAGCTGACAAAAGGAGCAATACGCACAAACAAAACAAGCGTGCACATGAAACACACACATACACACACACACACACACACACACAACTGCTTCACACACCCGTACACAACTACTTCACACAAAAACTGCTTCACACGCACACACAAGTACTTCACGCACACACTCATACACAACTGTTTCTCTCACACACACACACACACACACACACACACACACACACACACACACACACACACACACACACACACATATACAAGCACTCAAACACACACACACACATACAGGCACTCAAACACACACATACACACACACACACACACACACACATACAGGCACTCAAACACACACAGACACACACATACAGGCACTCAAACACACACACACACACACAGACACAACACCTCTGCTGGTTGTCCGGGGCACAGGACTCTTTTCACACTCTCTGCAGTCTGCAGCGTCTCCGCTCGTGCAGACGTAACCATGCCGACAGCGACACCTGACGTCCGCCACAGCGCTGCACCTCTGCTCTACCAACATGTGGTTGACTGGTCCAATCACAGCACAGAGAAAACACAGGTGGCAGGAAGCTAAGAGGTCTGACATGAAACAGATTCACGATCACAGCCCCATGCAGATATGCTTTTACATTCCCCCTGAGGCAAGTATGGTGAAGTGCCTTGCCCAAGGACACAACGTCATGTTGGCACAGCCACGGTTTGAACCAGGGACCTTCTGGTTACTAGCCCAATGCCCTATCCGACTCCCTCCCCATGTTGAACTGAATGAGATCTGTGAGCGGTGTGGGTGATGATGGGGGTGATGATGTGGGTGATGATGGGGGTGATGATGGGGGTGATGATGGGGGTGATGATGGGGATGATGATGTGGGTGATGATGTGGGTGATGATGGGGGTGATGATGTGGGTGATGATGGGGGTGATGATGGGGGTGATGATGGGGGTGATGATGGGGATGATGATGTGGGTGATGATGGGGGTGATGATGGGGGTGATGATGGGGGCTCTACCTGCTCTGCAGTCTCTGAAGCAGGGAAAACAGCTGCTCTCACAGTTCCAGCCCTTAGTGAAGGTCCCCTCCGCACAGGGAGAGCACTCTGTACATGAAGACTGGTACTGACCTGAGAGAGGGGGGAGAGAGAGAGAGAGAGAGAGAGAGAGAGAGAGAGAGAGGAAGAGAGAGAGAAAGAGGAATAGAGAAAGAGAGGCAGAGAGAGAGGAAGAGAGAGAGAGACAAAGAGCAGGTAAGGAGTGCAAAAAATGTAGAGCACTGAACTGGCACACACACACACACACACACACGTGCACACACACGCACACACACACTTAAGGGGCCTGGTACTGGAACCCTTCTCTGTAGCAGCGAGGCAGGAAGTTTGATGTGCGGGAAGTCAATCTGCAGAGCAGAGCGTGGACATGTTCATATACCTAGAGTGCATATTAATGCAGGATGTGGTGGAGGAGATTCATGTCAGACTCACCATGATAGGGTGGTGGAGTGAGTGTGTGCGTGTGTGTGCGCGTGCGTGTGTGTAACGGTAAGAGCAATGATGACACGGGTGTGACCCACTTCTGCGTTATAGGAAGGATGTAGGAATGTGTGAGAAACAATCGCCGTTTTCTTTTGAGAATTTTCATTTACAAGAAATCTTCACACTCTGAATATGCAAAGAACAATGCATGTATGTGACAGCTTCCAATGCAGTTCTGCTATAAGAATAATACAATGTGTAAGATTATGATAAGATTTGTGAACAAGGATACAGGACAGACTCACCAGCTGGGCATTGTTTGCAAAGTTTATCTCCATCCAGACAGAATCCACCACCATCCTGCCAACAGCACATCAACAACAGGTCTTACCAGCAGCAGTGTGCAGGAAGTCAGGTGGCTGAGCGGTTATGATGTCAGACTAGTGATCGGAAGGTTGCCGGTTTGATTCCTGGCTGTGCCAACATGACTGTGTTCCCTTGGGCAAGGTACTTCACCTTACTTGCCTCAGGGGGGGAATGTCCCTGTACTCTCTGGATAAGAGCGTCTTCTAAAAATGACTCAATGTAAATGTGTTCAGTAGTACCAGCCCATGTTAGTCAATAATACTGGCAGCTGAGTTCTGACTAATACCAGAGGTGGCTTAAGGATGGATGGGTGTGTTGACTGAATGCATGGTTTAACCAGAGGTAGATAAATCACATAGTTACCAGAGGAACAGAGACTGCTTGATATGCAGACAGAATCTGAGTTGTTACCAAACACAGCCACAATGCCATCCCAGAAATAGACATTAGTTTTGTTTTCAGAATCTAAAGAAGAAGTAGGCAAAAGAGAAGTTTAGAGACCAATTCTTTACATGTCAAACATTACAACTGCAGCAACACTGGAATCAGCTCAGTAAGGAGATACTGAAGTCCCTTACCCCCACCCTCCCCTTCCCCAAAACACGATAACAAGTCTTGGTCTTACCTCTCACACAGTATCTCTCTTTATGTCTAGCTCTGACTGTCTACCTCCACGACACACTCTCGTACTGTAAGGTGTGTTTTCCTGCTGCCTTCCTGTCTGGTTTGGCTCAGTCTTGCCTGTCACAGTTTCCTTACCTGTGACTTATCTTCCTGTATCTCTCGCCCACACGCCTGTATCGACACACTGCTGTCACCATGTTTACATATTTTTATCAGACACCGTCATAGACCCCGTCATCGTTTCAAGCAGTCACTAACATTTCTGACAAAGATTATCCTTTAATTTGTCCCACAGTAGAAAAGAAATGCTGGAAAAAAAGTAGTTCCCTGACCGGGAATCGAACCCGGGCCGCGGCGGTGAGAGCGCCGAATCCTAACCACTAGACCACCAGGGAGCGGTACTGCAACGGGAAAGCATCCCGATTCTCAAATGTCCATAATAAAAGGAGAAACTCTTCTATATGCTGAAATGGAAACGCAGTGATTTATAGCACTACTTTCCACGTGTACTATAAGTACAAAGGAAAAAAACAGAGGATGAAATAAAGTCAAACCACAACACGTCGTATTGCTCAGCTGTTGACTTTTTATTCTTCATTCTAACTCTCCTCTGCATTAAAGCTTAAAGCGAAACCGGTCACTTCTTACAGTCAGGTGACCCGCTTCTTTAAGGCCCAGTCACACACAAGACACGAGCTTCCTGTCAATGGTGAGGAAAAATGGGGTCAAATTAACGTGTCACAGGTGCCTGTAGTTACACCTGTTATTTATGACTGAATGAAACACAAAACGTGGGCCTGGGTTTTGGGGTTCCGGTGTAAAGTTGAGTACAGTTAGGATTAAGTCCCCTGGTACTCAACTCCATCTGACCAGGTTCTTCAATCCCGTTTTGTCCTTAAAGCATGCTACTTAAGTGTGTGACTGTGGACCTCCTATGCAGTCTTTAAACTTACAATATACCCATAGCCGTTACTTTTAATATCATAGGATACAATATCATAGCAATCATACAGTCCATAGTGTTAAAGCCTTTGCGTTTTCACTTATTTTTTTTCTTCTTTTTTAAACGTTTTTCCAAGGTTTTTTTTTTTTTGTACATTTTGGTGTTGTTTTTAAAAGAACTTTACTTAGCACTCACATACACTCATGAAGATAGACAGAGTCTCAGAGGAGACATGCTGTACATGTTTGATATACATATATACACTGTTTTTAAGGCGTCTTGTAGAAATCTAAATCATGTTCGGTGTGTGTGTGTGACATCACTTTAAAGTCCCACAGCTATAAGTTCAGCTGGGTACACATAGATTGTCTGTCTGAAGACACTTGGTGTCCAAATGCAATGTGTGTGTGTGTGTCTGTCTCTGTGTGTGTGTCTGTCTCTGTGTGTGGATGTGTGGTTCTGGATAACTGACTTCTTCATGTTGTAGGTGAACCAGTAAGTCTTTTTAAAAACCACTGAAATTAGAGCACCTTCAGAACATAACACATGCATACACTGACCCTCATCCTCTCGCTGGATGTTGGTAAACTATACAAAACATGGAAGAATTCTCTCCTTCTCATCCTCAAGCCCAGGGGTCTCCAACCCTGGCCCTCAGGGGCCACTGTCCTGCATGTCTGAGATGTTTCCCTGCTCTGACAGACCTGATTCAAATAAATAGCTCATTTTGAAGCTCAGCAGAAACCTGATAATGACCCTTCAACTGAATCAGGTGTGTGTGAAGAGGGAGACTTCTAAAACCAGGGTTGGGCACCACTGTTCTAGGTCATCTTTAGTTTAGCCAAAGAGCAGGGATGGGCGTGGCCAAAACCAGCCTTTAGACATGCATATCGTTATTTCACAAACCTCAACCCACAACTTAATCAATGAAATTAACTGTTTTACAAAATATCTGAATATTGACATGTAAGCAGAAACAATGTCCAACCCATATCATTTGATTTCTTGAGCACCAAAAATAAAAGGTAAAATAATCCATCTGAAATTGATCAAATATTGTTTTTTTTGTGTGTTTTTTTGCCATTTTAAATTTGAGTGGATGTATTTTTGCCTTTGCTATCAACATTCAGTGTATTTTCATTCATGTTGTCTGTGCATGTAGATTTTCTGAGTTTAAGGTAATAAATACATAAATAACAGAAAGTAAAAAATGTAACATTATGGGGTTATGATATCACTGAGATCTACAATAAAACCATGTTCTCACACAAAAACAGATACGCTAAATAGAATACATTTCCAACCCAAAAACAATTCAATAAACACAACTAATTTTAACAAATGTTGTGGACATAATGTGTGCTAAATAATAAAACTACACTTTTCCATTCCTGATATATTGAATATGCATTTTATACTCTTTTTTTATTGCTGTTATTATTGGATATACACTTTGCTTTGATCTTTCGTTAGATGTGCAAACGTTTAGCTGAAAAATAGGATCAATCAGTAATTTTCATCAAGCACCAGTTTGAGAGATGGCTTTCGGCACAAGTTTGAATTTTTTTTCTCATTGTTCTTTAGTGATTCTTAAAGGAAATATAGACCATATACCCAGTCAGTTTGGCACTCATACAGTTAATGCTTTACTACATCAAATGAAGAATCATCTGTCTTATGAAGCGCCATAATAAATTCACCAATGTGCCTGCTCTCTCTTAGACTACACAAATGTATCAGCGTTATATCATCTTCCAGTCATTGTAGACCACTGCAGTAACTTGACAGTTCATATTCAGAGCTTTAACGTTATAGCTTTAAAGTGTTTGTTTTGACCCTCCAACATGGGCATAGGATGGACTTCAACATTGGGGGGGGGGGGGGGGGGGGGGGGGCATATTTGCTAGTAAAACCAGACACCTTCTCTGTCACACTTTCAAAATAAAAGTTCCAAATATTGGAGAGGACGTGTCCCCCTCATCCTCATCTCTTCCCCCCCCCCCCCGGTTCTTACGACAATGCCTGTCAGAAGCATCAACAAAGCAGTAGACTTCTATCGTCTATCGGGCCTCCTACAGTATCAACATCTGGCCTGATCTGGACCAGGACTCCACACTGACGACACTTGAAATTAAACAGCAAACTAAACCTTTGAACATGACTCCTATCGTATATATAACACTTGAGTGACAATGCCCGTAGTTGATCGTGTTCCTGTCCCTTGTTACTGATGACAGAGAGAGACAGAGAGCAGTATCAGGCCCCAGGTGCTAACGCCTGATTAGTTCTTTAAAGAACGAAGATATTTACAGTATTTATACAACAGCACAGCGCAGTGGGAAAAAAGAAGGCTGCGTTCCAAACCAAAAAGAGTGTGTCCTTCCTGTGTGTCCTTCCCCCCTTCACTAGCTGTCTGCAGTCAGTTTACCTGACATCGCCAAAACAAGACAGGCTACATCATGGGTCCTTACATCTGCATTTTAAGCTTCTTTAGAAACAAGCACTGTTCCGTAACACGTGATCAGGTACTCTGAAGGTGTGTAGAACTATTTCACGGAAAGAACCCACACTCCCCCACAAACCCACACCCACACTCTCACCATACTAGATTTCGGTTAATATACTTTCAAAACGCATCATTTATACACAGAAAGTTGATTGTTTTCTACCTCGCTAAAGACACAGCTGTCTTAAGCCTAACAATGTCAATCACATGTCTTCAGTAAAGAGGTCAGTCTGACCTCAGGACACTAAAGCACACGCAAGTGAGACCATGTCTCTGTCTGGCTTCACTTCTGAATGACAATTTCTTTCTTTTTTTACCTACAATTTTTTTTTCTCGTTTTTTGTCCTCTGTGATTGCTGTGAAAAAGTCTGGTATAATGAATTTGATATGATGTGATATGCTATTGAACGACGTATATTTGACTGTGCTTAAGTATGTGTGCTGTTTGAGTATGAGGCATACAGTCAAACTTAAAAACAAGCTGTTTTTGAAATGTAAAGCTAAAAAAACTAAAAACACTTTCATGTCCTAGACAAACATACCTTAGCCAACCCTTACAAACCAACATTCTCAGCCCCAAAAACTCATTTCCTGTTTTGTCGGTTGAGTTTGAACTTTCTGGGCTCTGAGCCTTAAAGAACAGTGATAACAAGCAGCTCATAATGTTATGCAGCAGGTTAGTCTGAGATGGATAAGTGGGTGTATATTGCCTGGACAATTTCAGACACCTTTTCATGAAACAGTCAACTAAAAATAACATGCAACTCCTACGTCTTCATGAAGTGATATCAAAAGCTCATTTCCTGTCAGTGGAGGTTGAAATGACCCTCTTGCAGATTTGCATCTCTCCACTAGTGGGCAGTATGATTTGTTGACACATGTACACCATCCACATAGACAGTCTGAAAAAACTCTAAAGAAAGAAAGAAACCTAGTAGGCATGATAAACATAGAGTTGCCGTGGTTTCAGGCTGTGAGATGCGGAGGTATACTAACTGGATGGTTGGAGGTCATGGGATGGAAAGATGGAGGGATGGAGCGATGGAGGGATGGACAGATGGAAGGATGGAATGTAGGAGGGATGGAATGATGGACAGATGGAGGGATGGAATGATGGAGGGATGGGTCATGATCTGGAGGGATAGAGGGATGGAATGATAAAGGGGTGGAATGATGGGTCATGATATGGAGGGAGTGGAGGGTGGAATGATGGAGGGATGGGTCATGATCTGGAGGGATAGAGGGGTGGAATGATGGTATGATGGAATGATGGAGGGATGGACAGATGGAGGGATGGGTCATGATCTGGAGGGATGGAATGATAGAGGGATGGGTCATGATCTGGAGGAGGTGGAGGGTGGAGATTCTTCTGTTTTCTCCTTCTCTGTAGACTCAGTCTCTTCCCCAGCCCCCGGAACGGGAGACTGAGAATCACTGAAAGAAGGAAAGAAAGAGAGAAAGACAGGCAGAGCGAGAGAGACAGACAGAGGGAGAGATAGACAAAAAGACAGACAGACACAGAAAGAGAGACATAGATAGAGAGAGCAAGATACAGACAGAGACAAAGAGAGCGAGAGACGGACAGACAGAGGCAGAGAAAGACAGAGCAGCAGATCAACAAAAGGTGTTGTAGGCTGTAGGCAGGGTACCTTCCCTCACTCCCAAAGCCTGTGGCTCCCATGACTACCGTCTCCCTGGAGACAGAGGTCAGAGAGACGTACCTGTCTCCGCTCTGGGTGATGAGTCTCCTGCAGGTCTCCATCTGGACGTCCAGGCCTCTCTTCATGGAGCACATCTCCATGTACTCATGCAGGTGGCGGTTCATGTCGCTCTTGGCTGTCGCTAGCTCCAGCTGTGTGTGTGTGTGTGTTTGTGTGTGTGTGTGTGGGTGTGTGTGTGTGTGTGTGTGTGTGTGTGTTTGTGTGGGTGGGGGTGTACAAAACACAAAGTCAGAACCAATCCCACTGCAGGGATCCCATCTGTATCATACACTACACACTGACACTTTCAGCTAACATGCATGGCATCACCTAAACACACACACACACACACACACTGTCTCACCTCAATCTGACCAATAGTGTCTTGGTATTCCCTCTCTCTGGATTTGAACAGACACTCTGTGTCATTTATCACCTTCTCCAAAGACTCATCTGGCTAAAAGAGAGAGAGAGAGAAACAGAGAGAGAGAGGGAGAGACAGAGAGAGGATGAGAGAGAGAGAGAGAGAGAGAGAGAGAGAGGGAGAGAGACAGGGAGAGAGACCGAAAGAGAGAGGAAAACAAAAGAATACATGGACACTCAGCATTGTTGACAGCAGTATGAGTGTGATGGCAGCAGTGTTGCTGTGATAACGACAGCCTATCTGCTGGTGTCTGTTTATAGCTGAGTGAGAATATGACAGTAATGCTTCATATTGGATTTGGCTCCAGAAACCCCTGCAGGCTGAACCCTAATGACAGATTACACTGACGCAAACAGAACATTTGCTTGTGTTGTGTGAACACAGCGTTACTGGTTACTGGACACTGGCCCACTATGGAATACTTTGCTGGTAAAACAAGGCTGCCTTCATTTAACTATCTAATCAAATTACCCTGAGAATGCATTCCTGTTCTATAAAAGGGACAGCTTGTATTCTCTCTTTACACTGACTAGTAATGGTTGGTGAAAACAAACCTGGCCATGAATCTGTTTCTCGTTCCGCTTCAGGTGTGTGTTGGTGTGTATGTTTGGGTGTGTAGGTGTTCTTGTGTGAATGCATGTTTCTTAGTGTGTTTACGTCTAGGTGTGTGTGTTATCTGGTTATGGGCGCACATGCATCCTGTTTAAAAAGACATCCATTAGTTGAAAAAAAATCTTTACTGTGTATGGATGAAGGGATGGATGGAAAGGTGCCTCTCTTTGAGCTGCGGTACTCAGCTGAGAGAGCATGGCTGACCTCTGTTTTGAACCTTTTATAACACTCACAATGACCTCATTCCAGGGAATTCTAGGAACACCATGGAGTCGAATGACCTCATCATTAAAAGGAACATCAGCTGCAGGCTTCTCTGTTGTGACAGAATTAGCATGCGTGCTAACAGTACAGGTCAGTACAGGCACCCCCCTGCACCCCCACCCCCCCCCACCCCCCCTCCCCCAGGGCTCCCTACCTCTCCTGTCTGGTGAGCCGTCTCAGGTGGGGCCAGAGTGCATCCTGGGAAGTCCTCCCACAGCAGTAGGGTCTCCTCGGTCTCCTCCCAGGCTAAGCTGTCACAGTCGTCCTCAAACTCACACTCCCTCCTGCAACGCAGAGACAGCTGCTACACAAACCCGCCTACTGCAGGTGTAGACAACATGTTGTGCAAGTACACACAAAGTACACACACACACAGACACACACCTGGACACACACACACACCTGGACACATACCCAGACACACACACACACGCCTGCCCACCCACCCATACGGACACTTACAGATGGTTCAGCATGCGCTGCATCTCCTCATTGATCTGACTGGCTGAGGAGGTACACAGCTCCTCCTCCTTGGCCACACCCCCGTCGCTCTCCGAAGTGCTGATTGGTTCATCTCCGTCGCTGCCGTTGACTGACAGCGGAGTCTGTCTCCGGGGACGACAGTTGATGGCAGACTGGGAGTTTGGCACCTTAAGGGTCAAGGGAGAGATGAGAGCCTCTGTGTGTGTGTGTGTGTGTGGTGTGGTACGTGTGTGGTGTGTGTGGTGTGTGTGGTGTGTGTGGTGTGTGTGTACCTGGTACATCTGGATGACGTCCTCACAGTTCCTCTGCTGAGCCACGTCACACAGCCGGGCTGTGATGTCGATCCTCCTGCAGATGTCCATGTCCACCTTCATGGCCTTCTCCTGAATCTTACTGTCCAGCTCTGACAGGTTCTACCAAGAGAGGGAGGGAGGGAGGGAGGGAGGGAGGGAGGGAGGGAGGGAGGGAGGGAGGGAGGGAGGGAGGGAGGGAGGGAGGGAGGGAGGGAGGGAGGGAGGGAGGGAGGGAGGGCAGTAGTTGAATGACACAGTAGGGTGAGAGAGAAGTCAACATTCTAAGGTCATCTTTTGGATGTTCTGAACCAAGGGTACAAAATGGAGTCAAATAGGATGTGTGACTATAAGAATATACCACGTTAGATACAGTGCGGGGGTACAAGTGTACTGTTGTTTGGTTTATTCCAGGTATATGAAAGACTGGTGGACAGGTGGTGTGTGTGTGTGTGTGTGTGTGTGGGCTGGATGTATTGTGCAGGGTGAAGGACAGGCTTGTATTTACGTTGCTCATCAGGCCTTTGAAGAGAACCAACTCTGCCTTTAACTGCTGAACTCTGACAGCCAGTTCATCCTGACAGCCCTCGCTCTCCTGCAGGTCCTAGAGACACACACACATCACAGCATCACACACAGGTACACGTACACACATCACAGCAACTCACAGCAACTCACAGCAACTCACAGCAACTCACAGCAACTCACAGCAACTCACAGCAACTCACAGCAACTCACAGCAACTCACAGCAACACACAGCAACTCACAGCAACTCACAGCAACTCACAGCAACACACAGCAACTCACAGCAACACACACACACACACACACACACACACACACACACACACACACACACACACACACACACACACACACACACACACACACACAACCCAGCATGTGTAATCCCTAGGATTTTACTTTCCCATAATTCCCTCTGTTTTAAAGACTTTGTTTGGTGGCTGTAATTCAGCCTGGACTCAGATGGAACTGGGACAGGTGTGGAGATGTTCCCAGGAACTGCAGCTCCACACACGCATGTGCACGCTCACACACGCATGTGCACACAAGCATGTGGGTAGTTGTCGACCAATCAGTGTAGCCGTAAAAACATTAGACTTTCACAAAAACTGCAATGTGTCACACCAAGGTGACACACCATCACTGCCTATAGACCTTCACTATAACAGCATGACACACACACACACACACTTTTTCTATTGAGTTAGGCTATTTCACACTCTCTATTGAGTTAGGCAGTTTGGCGTGCGTCAGTCTATTGTCAGTTCAGTCAGCATCCTGCAGACAGCCTCTCAGACGTGACGACTCTGACCCCCGCCCACTCTCAATCACGCTGACCAATCAGAGACTTAGTTTGAGTCTGCAAAGGTGACATGGGACAGGAACAGAGGAGACCAGTCAGATGGGCTTCCTACCTCCTGTAAGTCTGTGATCTTCTGCTCCATATCCACCCTCATGGTGTACTCCTGCTCCCACCTGCAGAACACACACACAGTCACACACACACACACACACACACACACACACACACACAAACACACACAGTTATACACTCCTGTGTACTGGTCAGCTCAGCAGCCCACCATGAATCAGATCTTTAATCTGATTAAAAGCATGTGCAGTTGACATGGGACTGTTGACAGGTTGAACAGCAGATCCCCCCCCCCCTCAGCTCCTTCTAGAACTGCTGCTGAACATGCCTGACCTATGGAGCTTAATATGGTTTTCTTTTTTGGCACAATGTTTTTATTTGAGAGGCAAGTTGAAAGAGAAAGAGAGACAGAAAAGCAGGGAGGGAGAGAAACAGCGAAACAGAGAGGAAGAGAGAGAGTGTGAGAGAGAAACAGAGAAGGAGGGGGGGTTGAGGCAGGTTGCCTTTGCGAGCACACCCCCTTTTTCAGCAGTTGCAGCTGGCTATGTTGCTGCATTGCAGATGCTGTGTGGAGAGCAGGGGGGGGGATGCGCAAGAGGAAGAACAGCGAGGGGGGGGGGGGGCGTAGTCATTGCCAGAAGAAGAGAGAAGAGAGAAGAATATTTGAGAGAGAGAGAGACTAACAGAGAAGGAGAGCGTGAGAGAGAGAGAGAGAGAGAGAGAGAGAGAGAGAGAGAGAGAGAGAGAGAGAGAGAGAGAGAGGGAGAGAGAGAGAGACAGAAGACAGAGAGAGACTAGGAGAGAGCGAAAGAGAGAGAGAGAGAGAGGGAGGGAGAGAGAGAGACAGAGAGGGGGGGAGAGAGAGAGACAGACAGAGACTAGGAGAGAGCGAAAGAGAGAGAAAGACTAAGAGCGAGAGACTAATGGCAGATAAGAGGGAGAGGGAGGAGGGGAGGGGCAAGAGATGGAGGTGATACCAGCTGCTGACTGAAGGAGAGAAGTGGCAGCTAAGGGCAAGACTGAGTGATGGAGGGACGACTGAAAAGAAGGAGACAGGAAATAAGGAAACAGGGAAGAAGTGGGGAAGTGTTCTCTTTAGAGAGCTTCTTGTTCCCCTGCAGGCAACTTTAAACTGGGACACAAGTATGAAGAAGTCCTGCTGAGTGCAATAACTAAAATGGACAGTAAATCACTGTGTGGCTGTCCTGATGCTATCAGCCAGGATATAGCTTGGGGCAACACTGGTCTAGAGTTATATTATACCTTCAGAGGATCCCAGGTTAACTTTAAGATCATACTTACATGTGTGAGACTATATTGCTTTGAGCAATACTTTTATCTGTTGGGCTAATTAACTTTGGCTTCAAGCTCTTCCCACTAAACACTCAGGATTCAGAAGCATCTCAGCTCCTTTCAAAACACACTGTCTTGTTGCTTTATGACCCTGGTTCTGAAAGGAGATATACCAAATGTATATATCAGTAAAGTTGACACAATGAAGGAAATTGTCTTTAGGGCATGTGGGTATTCTGAAGAAATTCCTGTTAACAATGAACAAGACATAACCTGCTTTTTAGGGGATGAAGATTTTTAAGTGTTCCTCTGGACCTCTGGATATATTGCTCAGAACTGGTACATTCCTACATCTTTCTTATAAAAACAGAATACCATGGAGGTGAAAGAGTTTTGAAAATTGGGCAAGTGGGAACTCAAGTTGTGCCATCTGTCGTGTAAGGGCCTTACCAGTGTTTCCACTGAGGTGCATTATTAGTGAGTGTTAAGAGGCAGGTGTAATCAGGGCTGCTACTGCCGTGTTAACACGAAATCACAAACAAACAGTTCTGCCAACTACACACATTCATGCTTTAATGTAACCTGCAGCACCTGGGCCTGTACTATGAATCAAGATGTGGTGTTACTGTAAGGAGGTATAACTTCAGGTTTAATCCAGAGGTATCAGTGCTGGGTTAAACCTCAAGTTAACTCGTTAATGACAGATCCTGCTTCTTAATCATGTATACAGGCACACAAAATACACAACACAATACACAACACAACACAATCACAACACCAGGCCAGTTACCTGCGCTTGTACTCATCTCTCTCCCTCTTGACTTTGGCCAGGACGTTATACAGAGCTCGGATCTCTGGGGTGATGGTGTCGATTTGGACCCCGACCCCGTCCGGGTGCACCCAGGACACACCGGGGCTGGTCACGCGCGTCTCCTCGCCCGAGCCCAGCTTGCGGGTGTGGTTATAGGACCAGATGGTTCCCGGGAGGAACCTGGGAGGCGGGTTGGTCGGGGTTCCGGTACCGGTGCTCGTGCTTCTCCCGGGGTTGGATGGGGAGTGGACAGTAGGAGATGACGGGTTGATGGTGATAGTGGGATTCTTCAGGTTGGAGTTAGAATCCCCGCTTTGGTTCTGCTGCTCGAGCTTTAGAACGCTCGTGAGCGGCGGCACGAAGAGCGAAGTGGGTCTAGTGGCTGAGTTGTTTGTGTTATGAAACGAAAGAGAACCGGGCCTTACAGGCATGGTCCCCACGAACCCGGTCTGGACAGCTGTCTCCTGGGTGTTTGACCCTCCCTGGTTCTCGGAACAACATCCACCTTTACATGTCTTATTGGCATCCAGAGCCTGCTCGAGCTGCTTCTCTAAGATCCTGTTTCTCCTCTCCAGCTCGTGCACTTTGGCCAGGAAGCACCGGAAGCGCAGGTTGAGGGTCTTCAGCACGCTGATGTTGGAGCCCAGGTCGTTCCTTAAGGCCATTGCTGCAGGAGGTCCGCGGTGGGACTGATGGTGATGGATGTGGTTCTGGTGCAGGTAAGCACTTGGCGAGGATGCAGTGAAATCAAACCCAGAGAGAGTCTCCGGGCCCAAGCCAGATCCCTCCAGGAAGCTTCCAGGATCTGCAGAGCCGAAGATGGCCTCAGGCAGGAGGCCGGAGGGGGAGTCCGGGTGACCTGATCCTAGATTCTGCTGCTGTGGATGTTGAAGAAGCGAGGTCGTCCCCAGCAGAGGATTCATGCTATGATAAGGAAAACTAAAGCGCTGCAGATCGGGCATGAACACGGACGGGTAATTTGCTTGCTTATGGTGGAATAAAATATAAAGATAAGATAAGATAAACAACGTCTTGCTGTTGGTTATCTGAGAGCTGAGCCACGTAACCTACAATTAACCCACCTGTTTATGTAACTGTTTCCTAATTAATAATCTTATCATCGACTTAAAACCGGGTCGACTTAAGGTTGCCTAACCCGTCAGCTGTCCTCTCCCTATTAACTCCAACAAAAACAATGTAAACACGAATCCAAACCGCAAGAGCAAGCAAAAAAAAAGATATGCGACAACGTCAATATGTTAATCCAAAAGGAGATTTTAACAATGACAAATTAAATGTACAATAATAAAGCAACTACGCTCGAATGTTTTTAAAAGATCAACTCAGACCGTCTATCGACGTAGCTTCTGACTTCAAGATGTGACCGCAGAGAAGAACAAGTGCTGCGGGATGTAGAGAGCAGGTTACCGTAAATACTCTAATACGCTGATACACACAGCGCTACACTACAATACACACACAGCAGGTTACCGTAAAGACTCTAATAAACTGACACACACAGCACTACACTACACACACAGCAGGTTACCGTAAAGACTCTGCCACAGACACACACAGCTCTACACTGACAAACACAGCAGGTTACCGTAAAGACTCCACTATCCATGAACTACACAGCCTGGATGCTGGGAACTATTTCATGCTTTATGTTCAGTGACGCACCTATGTAGTGTTCAGTGCAAAATCTAGCCTAGTACAAATTGAATAACACGGTGAGATGTCAACAGAAAAAAAGTTATAAAAAAAAGTGTAAGAACAATTTTATTTTATTAAAAAAATCGCTCGTCATGATTTAGAGGCGTGTAAAGACATAACATATAAGGTCAATTAGTTTAGAATATAAGTCGAGATATCACAACATGAAGAATCTATGCATAAATAACTAAATTAGATTTCCTAGAATATGTTTCAATAAATTCAACTAAAATGTTTTGGAAAACAACATTAACACAATAATAAGCAGTACAGAAACAGACAGGTATCCTATTTCAAGATGCCCCCCACCAACATTCCCTCCCTCCCTCCCTCCCTCCCTCCCTCCCTCCCTCCCTCCCTCCCTCCCTCCCTCCCTCCCTCCCTCCCTCCCTCCCTCCCTCCCTCCCTCCCTCCCTTCCTCCCTCCCTCCCTCCCTCCCTCCCTCCCTCCCTCCCTCCTCACTCTGTCAGCAGGCTGCTAGACGTGGATCCTCCCAGCTCCTCCTTCTCGCCCATCTTCTGCTCCTCCGTTTTGACCTGGGTGTCTAAGGAGGCCACGTCCAGAGTGTCCCAGCCCACGGATGTGTTGTCTGACCTGGACGCCCTCCCTCCTCCCTTCCCCTGCACCATGGACACGGCCATGGGGTGGCTCCTCTGCCTCCAGCTGTGACAGTACGACAGATTGATGCTGCTTCTCTGTGCTGTGGAGGAGTGGAGAGATGAGGAGAGATCGTTAGCTGACATGACCTGTGGGTGTGTGGGTGCATGTGTGTGCATGTGTGTGTGTGCCTGTGCGTGTGCATGTGTGGCTACGTGTGCCTGTGTGTTTGCCTGTATGTGTGTGTGGGTGTGTCTAACCTGCAATGTTTGGGACTATCATGTTGCTATGATCAGTGACCGATGCTCTTTTCATGAAGCTCTCTCTTGGAAGTCTTTGGATTAAAGCGACTGCTAAATGAATAACTGTAAATTTGTGTGTGTGTGTGTGTGTGTGTGAGGGACAAATCCTGGACCCTCACAGTAGCTTCCGTCAGTGGCTCTCGTCCTCCTCCTCTCTCTGATGTCCCTCCCACGCAGGATGTCCAACACGTCCTTTCTGAACTCTTTGTTCATGATCTGGTAGATGAAGGGGTTGATCATGCAGTGAGACTTGGCAAACATGGCTGGGATCAGGGTCACAACAGGCGGCAGGCAGGACGCAGCCTCTGACGCCCCCTGCTGGACCGGAGGTGAACTGCCCGTGGTGGCGACAGCCTCGGTGGGCGTCAGGTCTGAGTACAGGTCGTAGTACATGCTGTCGTAGCCGCTTTCGTAGCTCTCTGTGGCGGTGGTCCAGTTAAGGACGGATGGGACCCCCAGCAGGGTAGAGAGGGTGCTGGGTGTCAAGGGACCCTCCACCCACTCATCATGCTGGGCCAGGGCAGAGTACAAGGACACTATGGCGTAGGGGGTCCAGGCGAGGAGGAAGCTGGAGCAGACCACAGCAGCTATCTGCAACAGGGAGGAACAAAGAGATTCATGGTTCGTGATTTAGAGGCCTGTAGATGCTGTTAGTAAAGCAGCTCCTAGTGCATACATTTCTCAGACACTCTTAACCAGAGAGACTTACAGTAAGTACAGGGACGTTCTCCTTGAGGCTAGTAGGGTGAAGTGCCTTGCCCAAGGACACATTATTATGTAGCCACAGCCGGGAATCGAACTCACAACCTTCCGATCATGAGCCCAACGCTTTAACCCGCTGAGCCACCTGACCTCCTAGTAGTACTTCTATTTGGTGGCTACACCGAACCTCTCTGTTGTGTCACTGGATGTTTGTTCGACCTGCCTTGGTGAGTTTCATGTCCCGGCTGCTGTGGATGACAGTTGAGGAAGGGATGGAAGCCAGGGTTTGATGAGACTTGTACACCTGCCTCGCATAGAAACACACAAGCTGTGAATTCACACACAGAGTCCCACAGCACAGGCAGGGAGCTCTACAACACAGCTCTGTAGCTGTGTACTTCACTGTGCTGCTGAATGCACAGGCATGCACACACACTCAGACTGTAGACGGTCTTGGCATGCATAAAACATACGTCCGCCCCCCCCCCCTCCCCCCCTCCTCCCCTCCCCTCCCCCCCATAGCGAAGACCACTCAGCACAAGTGAACCATCAAGGACCCATGAATCAAACGAGATGCTAATTGCTGGCTGCCTGCCTGGCCAGACGTAGCAGCAGCTCTCCTCTCTCACCGTGTGGAGGATGGCGAGGTAGGACACGAGGATGGTGAGGGTGGGGACGCCGAAACACAAGGTCAGAATGAGGGAGATGTAGACTTGATCCTGGAAGGATGACCTCATCTTCCACCTGACAGGAAGAGAGATCCAGACCAAAACCTCAGAGAACATGAACACACAGAGCACATCCACACAGGCACACATCCAGATCCAGACATGCAGACACACACATCCACACAGACCACATCCACACAGTCACACATCCAGATCTGAACCCCACATCCGGACAAACATGCAAACACATGCACACGCTACACAGGGCTGAATTAGACAGAACTTTCAGAGCTAACTGTGTAAGTCAGGGGCGTCAAACTCGTGCCATCGCGGGCCAAGAGGGTGCAGGTTTTCGCATCAACCAATCCCCTACACCAGCTGATTTCACTAACGAGTTTCTCCACTTCATGAAATCAAACTCGTTATTGATATCAGCTGGTGTAGGGGCTTGGTTGATGCGAAAACCTGCACCCTCTTGGCCCGCGATGGCACGAGTTTGACACCCCTGGTGTAAGTAAACAAGCTTTGGCACGTACGCACACCACCACAACAACAACAACCACCACACACACACACCAGAATTCAGTGATTGGTGTGAGCAGAAGGGAGAGGTACCAGCTAATGGTGCAGCTGGTTCCGAAGGGTTCTGGTCCGTAGCTTCCAAAGCCGAAAGCAGGTAGAACAGCCCAGAACACTGTGTAGGCCCAAATGAGCGCGATGGCCAGGGACATGTGACGTCTTTCTATCCACTGACCTGGAGGGAGGAGAACACATCCATTTTTTGAGGGGGAACATGGATTTAACATGAAGCAAAGCAGGATTTCTAATGAACGCAGAAGCACTGTCCATGCAAGAACTCTGTCACTGTGTAAAGCAACCTGCATCTTGAACTCACAACGCAAACAAACATGATATTACTGGGACACACACAGACACAACCACACACAGCCTGGACGATCTGATTGTGAACGTGGAATCTGATGTAAGATAATCCTTTATTTGTCCTGCAGTGGGGAGATTGAAGTTTGCAACAGCAGCAGGGTACAGTACAGCACTCAGAGTGGTTCAAATATGAAAAAATACACAAGATACAGGGAAGCCTGTAAAAATATGAAGATGAGGATCAGCCAAGCAAGATCTTTGATTGTCAACCTGAAACACTACAGGAAGTGACCACAGGAACCGTGTTAACAGTGATGGCAACCGACAGTCATTATTGCTAAAAGTAAACTGCCACACCGCAACATCAGAGTCCAGTCATGTGGGGGCTGACACAAGGTCACAGATCAATCTTTGACATAACATCTTTATGAAAGCTGCTTTTATACATTCCCTCAGCTGAGCTGCAGGCTAATTGCTTTTTTGCTGTTGTGACTTGACCATTGTACGGTGCTGCAGTCATTTCAAGTTCGTCACAGCAATCGATAAACACTACAAAGGTGACATTTCTTCTGAAAATATATACTGTGCATCATCTCTTTCTGCAGTACGACAAAAGAAGCTTGAAAGAAGAAGAAAGAAGAAGAAGAAGCTTGAAAGCAGCTACAGAAAAAGACTGAACTCCTTTACAGCTTGTTTACTGAGAATTTCAGAATCAGAATTTTTTAATTTTCCCTTCCTTCTCCCCTCAGGTCCCCTTTAAGTTTTCCAGCTCGTCATGTTTGGTTGCAGGGGTGTCTGTGGTCGAGTGTGAGGTCTCCACAGAGCCTTTCACTGACCGTATCTTAAGGAGCAGATCTTAAGGCAGCGATCCAGAGAGATGAGACAGCTGGTGAGGAGAGAGCCGATCCCGAACACGAAACCCTGGATGCCGTACAGCAGACAGCCAGACTCCCCGAACACCCAGGCGTGAGACAGGCTGAGAGGGGAGAGGGAGAGAGGGGAGGTGGGGGAGGAGGGAGGGGAGAAGAGGGAGGGGACAGGGGTGAAGGGGGGGAGAGAAGAGAGGACACAGTCAGGTTTGTTTCTTCACACACCTCAGTACAAGCATCCTTCTCTCACTCTGATCTACACTCACCTGGATATTATCAAGCATGGCGCCCCCAAGAGGCTGTAGCCGAAATCACAGACAGCCAGGTTGACGGTCATGAGCTCCGGGGGCCGAAGGGTCTTCCTCTTCTTGCCGTAGACCAGCAGCACGGTGCCGTTCCCCAGCACGGAGACAGCGCCTGGGGCAGGAGAGAGAAGACCAGGTGAGAGAGATTAAGAAGCATGACACCAGGTGAGAGAGAACCATTTTAGGCGGGAAAAGGGGGTGGTGGGGATTGAACAGAGAGTTTAAAGGCCCAGGGAAAACCATGGATGTGTGATTTTAACAGGATGATGGAACTGGCACGGGCAAAAAGCTCGATGAGAGGACATGAGATGAGAGGAGTGGAAGAGAGAGGGAGGGGTTTCTGCGGGGGGGGGGGGGGGGGGGGGCTGCATCACAATCTCCTCATATCCCAGCGCGAGTGGCCATCTAACGCAGGAAAGATCGATCGTCAACTATTGACGTGTAGAGCCTCTCACTATTCTTTTGGTTGGATGGCACAGTTTTATTTGAGTACTTCAGCCAGGCGTTCTAACAACCCCTCTTTCCCCAGCCCCCCCTGGGCACTGGAATCATCTGCCCATCCATCCTTCACAGAGGAATCGACAGAGATGCCAGCGGGTTGCGGGTAGCAGGCAGGAGGGAGGAGCCGGACGGGGTCATCTGCTCATCGTAGCTGATTTGCTTTCGTTGCGTAAACCTGTGCGTGTAGCTTAACGATCGACCCTGCAGGTAGTAGTGCATGATAGGGTTCTAGAAGGTTCCCCACTGGTATCCTGGCATGCTTCACTCCAACTTTTCTCTCCCTCTCTCTTTCTCCTCTAAGAACTGTCTGCTGTGTAGCTGAGAAGCTTCTGTGCTCTATTCCACATGTCTGAGTTCAAACTAGTTACAAACTAGGAGTAGGCAACCCTGTTTCTAGGGAGCTGCTGTCCTGAAGGTTTTTCCTGCTCCAGCACAACCTGATTCTAATGAAAGAATCATTTTGAGGCTTCCACAGAGCTTTAAAGTCTAATAAAAACATTGATTCATCCGAGAGAAGTCTGTGTCATAAATACGCATGAATCAAATCTGCCTTCGAGAAGATGGAAGGATAGCAGCTTTACGTAGAAAGGAGGACAATTAGACTCCACTTGCGGACTCCACTCCCGGGTCGGAGAGGATGAGGACGGATGATGACAAGGATGACATTCCACTTACCTGTGATCATCATTAGGATGGCCACGCCCAGGTCGGCGCCCAAGGTCAGGTGTGACTGGAAGGCGGGAGAGAGGGAGGACGAGACAGGCCCCAAGGCCCCCCTCGTGAGGTTCCCTAATGCTGACATGCACTGCTGGAGGGAGGCAGAGGGAAGACACACACACACACACACATACACACACAAAGACACACACAGACACACATACAGCTCTGCTAAACAGATGCAAATCCCACTGCCCGAGTTTCACGTAAAGAGAAAGAAGGTGAATCCTTGATGACAGGTCAGCAGCAGGGGTGAGCTGGATCAGAGGACTGAGGTGTTTCTGTGAGACAAGGTTAGAGTTAGAGGGTGTGGAGCTGCTGACCAGAATCTTCTGATTCTGATGTGGAGCTGGCAGGACAGAGAGAGAGGAAGAGAGAGAGAGAGAGAGAGAGAGAGAGAGAGAGAGATAAAGGGAGAGAGATAAAGGGAGAGAGAGAGGGAAACAGAGAGAGAGAAGAAGAAAAAAGATAGAGAACAAACCTACAAGCAGTCACAAGCACAAACAACATGTCTTTCAGATAAGTCAACTATAGGCATGACACAGCCTGAAGGAAAGCAGGACCAGGACCCTCCCCCCCTCCCACTCCACACTTTCAGTCCAGGATCAAACTGCTGCTCACCGTAACGGGGGTGGCGAAATGGAATCACGTTAAAACACAGACGAAACAACAAAAAATAAAGTGTAAAGACATCTTTAAGACGTGGTAAAAAAAAAACCTGCCCGCCTTGGAACGACAAGCGCACTATACGCTCACACGCGCAACTCTCACGCTCACTACGCTCCATACGCACAGCACGCGCCTGTCCTGCTCACCTTTCGGTCCCCTTGTTGGTCAGTCCGTCCTCTACCTTCTCCTGTTACTTCTCTCTTATTCGGGTCCTCTTTATGCTTAAGCCTCTTGATCTTGATTTTCCAAATCACTTTCACTGTTGACAATCTGGTGGTGGAATGAAAAAGAGAGAGCAGGAGAGAAAGAGAGCGAGAGAGCGAGATGTACTGACTATCTGAACCTATGACCTCCCTTTTGATCAGTCATTCCCCACCCCTTCTCTTTCTCCCTCTCTATCGAATTCCCTTTCTCTTTCTCTGTATCTCTTGCTCACAAACACACACTCTCTCTCTCTGTCTCTCTCTCTCGGTCTCTCTGTCTCTGTCTGTCTGTCTGTCTGTCTGTCTGTCTCTCTCTCTCTCTCTCTCTCTCTCTCTCACACACACACACACACACACACACACACACACACACACACACACACGCACACGCACACACACACACGCACACACACACACACACACACACACACGCACACACACACACACACACACACACACACACATTCTCTCTTAATCTTCCACACATGTATTCTCAGTGTTTACTATTCAGGATGTATTTTACTCTATAAAACCTCTTTCTGAAAGCCAGTTTCTTCAGTCAAATTCAGGTTAGAAATAGTGTTTAAGGGTAAGATGCAGGTGATTCATGCACGAGGCGTTTGTATCTCTCAATGTTCCGCTTTAATATGAATCATCATCTTAAGTGTGTGCGCGTGCCTGTCGGTGTGTCCGCGTATCAGTGAGAATGATAAACAACTACATACATTTTTCTTGTTTCTACGACAATATCGTAAATATTATGTTTGACCTCTGGGTATTAAGATGCCCGGACGTCTGTGACAAATGTATTAAACCGTGAGAATATATAAATAAACATGGCTGTGATCTGACCAACAGCATTGTTTTAATCCTAATCCATGTCGAATTACAGAGGTAGATTTTGGAACACAAACTCACGTATGTACACACACGTTCCAAAGCGCGTGTGGGTGGAGTTGTGTGACCCTACAAGGTTATGGCCTACTCTGTTGGATTGTAGTGAACAGGATTTCCAATCGCCGCCAATCTTTTTTTTTTTTTTTTTAAGTATCCTAAATCCTACATTTACCAACTCTGAGCCACTTCTAAAAGCCGGAATTGTATTTTCAATAGGTCCAAACACACACGCTGCTTCTGAAGAATCTTTCATTTGCGTTTATAATCTGATGATTTGACTGTCTCGTCCACTCTCCGTCTGTACTTTCGATTTATTACGTCAATAGACTTTTTTCATGTTAGTTCGTGGTGGAAAACATAATGGTCTGCTGCTGTCAAGTCAATTTAGTGTCGCCACATTACACTCAGCTATGAAATCAGACCCGGTATTGAACTGATATGAGGGCTTGGAACGCAGCGGGAGCCTAAAGAGTAAAACAGGAGAAATCATAGTCTTGACAAACAATGACACAGTGAAAACAGATTGGAAGATGTGTTTGAAGGACCACACTGGGTGTTCATTGCACTATTAACACTATGCTTATGACCCGGCCGATTTGATTTTAAACCGCTGCGTATGGCAGGGAAAAATATTTAATTGGCATTTCAATCCTCTTATGAGAATCTTCAGTCACATTTTACAAGAAGTCTAGTGCTCCATGGATTCCCCCCCTCCCAGGAATACAGGGAACTGTATTTCACAAACAGGACTTTATTCAGCCACTGAACATGACAGTGCCATAATCAGAGAAAGACCTTCATCACAAGATCAACAAGGATTTGACGATACAGAAATAAATTGGTCAATTTACAGGCATGGTAAGGACTGGTGGCCGTTTCATCCTCAGGTGTGCAAATTGAGGTGGAAGTCATGTGACGTACTGCAGTTGCGTTGGATTGGCTGGTTGTCTTTACTCCTTGGAAGCCATGTGGGCCATCAGGTCACAGACACGGTTGCTGTAGCCAAACTCATTATCATACCTGGAGGAGACAATGACATTAAAAACAGAGCAAAGTGTGTGTGTGTGTGTGTGTGTGTGTGTGTGGGGGGCAGCAGCCCTGGCTTACCATGAGACAAGTTTGACAAAGTGGTCATTGAGGGCGATTCCTGCACCAGCATCGAAGATGGAGGAGTGAGTGTCACCGTTGAAGTCTGAAGACACAACCTGAGAAGATACAAGAGGGAAGAAATGAGTCATCTGTTAAATGACGACAACTAAACACCCATTCATCTGTTCCCAAGAACATGATCAAACAAGGTCTGTACCTGGTGCTCTGTGTATCCCAGGATGCCTTTCATGGGCCCTTCACTGGCAGCCTTGACCACCTTCTTGATGTTCTCATATGATGCCTGGCAAGGCAAATGCAGAGTTAAGCTGAAGTAGAAAACTGGGTATTTTTGAGTGTTGCTGTCCCCAAACAGGAGACATTCAAAGCAGTAATAAGCAGGTACTTGGTAAGGCTACTCACAGGCTTCTCCAGACGAACGGTCAGATCGACCACTGACACGTTAGGGGTGGGGACACGGAAGGCCATGCCTGTCAGCTTCCTGTGGTGAGGGAGACGTGCAGGAAGTGAGGTCACAGACTGGACTGGTTCAGAATGGGCTTTAGTCACACAAATGAGGTACAGTGGCAGGAAGGTGCATGACCTACAAACTACAATACTTGTAGAAATCTTGAACTTCAGAAATTTATACAAAACAAGTCTATGAATGTTGTGTTTATCACATTCCACTGACCCGTTGAGCTCAGGGATGACCTTGCCCACAGCCTTGGCAGCTCCTGTGGAGGCAGGGATGATGTTTTGGGAGGCACCACGACCGTCCCGCCACAGTTTACCAGAGGGACCGTCCACTGTCTTCTGGGTGGCAGTGATGGCATGGACCGTGCTCTGTGGGATGGGGAGGGGAGGTGGAACAAGCGTTAAGTGTACAGTGGTCCTGTGCCAGATTAAGCCCTCTCTGGGAGATTGTTCTTTAGGTATAGTGTTGTAATCCGTACCATAAGACCTTCAACGATGTGGAAGTTATCGTTGATGACCTTGGCCAAGGGTGCAAGGCAGTTGGTTGTGCAGGAAGCATTGCTGTGGGGGGGGGGGGAGGAAAGAGACAGGAACAAGGTTTAACAGGTTTTCATAGCTGAAAAGGTTTGAGCAGTGGATTATTGTTTAGGTTTGAGGTTTCAGGACGAGGAATCACAGGTCACATGGCGTTTGCACTCACCTGACCACCTTGAGGGAGTTGTCGTACTTCTCGTGGTTAACACCCATGACAAACATGGGGGCATCAGCGCTGGGGGCAGAGATGATTACCCTCTTGGCACCACCCTTCAAGTGAGCCTGGGAGAGGAAGACAGGTTACTGAATGCCTGTCACTCCTGTGTAGGGGGTCTGGGTTGTTAAAGAGGAAGAGATACATACAGAAGCCTTCTCGATTGTGGTGAACACTCCAGTAGACTCCACCACGTAATCAGCACCAGCCTCTCCCCACTTGATGGCAGCTGGATCCCTCCTGTGACAGGGAGATACAGGAGGTCAGATAACTAGTTGTAGTCCTGATGCGATTTGTGTAGATCAGGGGTCTCCAATCGTGGTCCTTGAGGGCCGCTGTCCTGAAGGTTTTAGATGTTTCCCTGCTCCAGCACACCTCCACAGAGCTTGATAACGACCCTTCAGTAGAATCAGGTGTGCTGGAGAAGAAAAACGTCTAAAAACTTCAGGACAGCGGCCCTCAAGGACCAGGATTGGAGACCCCTGGTCTAGATTCAGTGCTGGACTCACTCGTGGAACACAGTGATGGCGTGGCCGTCGATGACCAGCTTGCCGTTCTCCACCTTGACGTCACCCTTGAAGCGCCCGTGTGTGGAGTCGTACTTGAACATGTAGACCTGCGGAGAAGTGGGGGGGGGGGTGAAAATCCAATCCCACACTCATTTGGAAAGCTTTATTTATAAAGCTCTTGACAGTGCTGCCCCTCTGCCAACACACCCTCAAGACACTTCACAGCACTGCCAATGGATAAGGTCTATAATAGTAGTATATAGTTCTTGGATGATTTCTTTAATCCAACTTGAAAGTTCTTGATTTTGAGTGTCCAGATGACTACCTGTGAAAACCTATTCTACAATAAACAATCCTGGATGAATGAGGGTCTACACTGACCTCTTCATTTCTTGAGCTTTCCATGACCCCAGGGATGTCTGGGGCTGGTTGGATTACTCACCATGTATTCCAGGTCAATGAACGGGTCATTAATTGCCACGATCTCGACTTTCTTGGACTGGAACCCAGCACGGGTCACCAAGCGACCGATGCGGCCAAATCTGAAGAGCAAAAGGGAAAAAACGGTCGTTCCCTTGTTTGACCACTAGAGGCCAGTGCAGTACCACAGTGCTTAAATTTGCACAAATTAGTCCAAATAGCAGGTGCAGCCAACTCAGAAATGTAACCTATACATTAGAATTATTCAGTTTACATACATGCAAGACAATGTGCATTATACTGCATTTTTTACCCTTGATGCAAGTTGATGCTATTATTTGTGATTAGTTGCTGGTACTTTACAATCATTACAGATAACTTTTACACCTTGTTGCTGCAATAGTGCACCACAGTACAAGACAAAAGGGGTGGAAGGGAGAGAGGACAGGACCCAATAGGAGAGAGGGGGCAGGGTCCAAGAGGGAGAGGATCCAGGGTCCAGGAGGAGGAGAGGTGTGTCACAAAGTAGGCAGCTGTGTGGCTGACTGTCCTCTCTCCTCTGGGGAGTAAAGTCAAGATGAACCTCTATCATGTGGTAATCGCCCCGGTGACGACCGAGAGCTGTTTGATCAGTGGAGGAGTTGATGTTTAACTTAAGTCTAGATCTGTTACACACATACTGTCCTCAGTCTGGGTGACAGAATAACATGATCACCTGGGCAGAGACAGACCAAAGACAGGTGGTGGGTGCGTCTTGGGTAGAAAGGAAGTTAAATATGGAAGAAGGGAGGAAAGGTAAAGCAGTAGGATAGGAGCTAGATTACTGGTTGTGTCCCAAGTAGACCGAATTTCTACTGGCCTGATAACATCTAGTGTCTGGCAACAAACAATCACCTATTGAACAACCATCAAGTCAGGGGAAAAACAGGGGAGGGCCAAAGTTCAAAGAGCAGAAGTGAAAATAACAGGTGACTGCCCCTAGGTGTGTGTGTGTGTGTGTGTGTGTGTGTGTGTGTGTGTGTGTGTGTGTGTGTGTGTGTGTGTGTGTCCCTACCACACAAGCCAACTGAACACAGATATGCCTGGTTTAGTGTCTGCATGCTGCCTGCTCAACACTATCAGTTAGCTAAAAACAGACTGATAGTCATGAGCCAAGCAGAGAGGAGGGTGTTGCTTTGCAGAAGGTTCATGCCAGGGTAGTCATGCATGATCACACCAACATGTGACCACCAGTGCTGTTTAGATTAATCACTGCATTAAGGGAGACAAGGCATGGTTCCCTAGCACAAGTTGCAAGCACAACTTCGTATATTCAAGTAAAAAAAATAAAAAAATAAAAAAAAAAAAAAAAAACTACATAAGCATGTTTGTGTGTGCACCATTTTTCATGCATCCAGACTCAGTAGTTAACCTTCTAAATTTGTTTGCCAAAACAACGCAACAACACAAATCTTACCCATTGATACCAACTTTCACCATTTTGCCTGAGTGGGTCAAGTCCTCTGATGAGAGAAAGAGAAACATTATGAACAAACCCAAACCATAACAGCCTAACAATCATATTCACTTTAAAAACAAAGCAATGTTTCAGAAGCAAGAAAACTTAAAACCAGACGTTGCACATAAAAAAGTTCTGCCAAGTTATATCTTAAGCTGCCCAATATATAAACTTATCAGTAAGCTATTGCAACTCATACTGGGAGGCCATTCCAGGGTGGTAACCTTTAAGGTTATATTATTACATGCAACAGAAGTTTCACGTTTCCAGTTAGACTACAACTAATTGAGCAGCAGCAGTATTTTGCAATCAACCATTTGAAAGTTATGACCTTCAAATATTCAGATTACTTAACGTTATTGTAAAACGCCAGTAGCCAATTCAGACATTGTTTGATAAAGAAACTCATTGCAGAATACTGCAACAGAACTTGGACAACATTCAGGTTATAAGAAGTTCAGGCAACTTAACCAAAAACATCTATTATTTGTTTGACTTCAGTTCAAACGAATCGCCAGTTCATTATTTACCGTCTGTGAGAAGCCTTTCAACGTCCTGGAGACTTGTGGGTGAGTGGGAAATATAACAAGGTGCGCGGCCAATTTATACTCTGCCACCGGTCAAGCTCCTCCCACTTGTGGACATCGTTCTCTGCCACGCCCCCTTTTTAATGTCAAGGTCGTAATGACTGGCAGCTTCAGGAAGGCATGTTGGCTAAGTCGCCTATTAGACTTCAATTACCACACAGACGATTAAAACAAACTTTTCATAGGTCAAGCGCGTTCTTAGTTCTCGTGGTTGCACAGGAACATTCAAGTGACTGAGAATTGATTAATTGTGTGCATTAACTGGGATTCATGTCGCACTGCAGTTTGCTATCTAAAGAATACAACATCTATGATTCACTCAAGGTTTCCACCAGGAAAGGGCCTGACACTGTCCCCCAGTGGGTCTGCTCACTGATAAAACACAAGGGTTAAGAAGCAGATGAGGTCATGCTCTTAGATACAGTTCAGGGGTGAAAGAGGGTTAATTGCTGACCTTCTCAGAGAGATAGAGAGAAAGAGCGATGGGAGAGAGAGAGAGAGAGAGAGAGAGAGAGAGAGAGAGAGAGAGAGAGAGAGAGAGAGAAGGGGGGGAGGGAGAGAGGGATAGCCAGGTCATCAGAGTGGAGGGCCAGGGATCAAATCTCCTCCCTCCTGAATGTGACATTTGCTATCCAAAGACCACGACCCTTCCCTACAGCCTTTCTCTTCTGGAACCCCTCCCTCCCTCCCTCCCTCCCCTCACTGCTGTGCAGTGTTCTGGCTGCATGTTCTGCAGTCCTGATGGTCCGTCCCCGATGCAGGGACACGAGCCAGCAGCCTCGGACATAGCTGAGCTACCACGACCCCAACTAGCCCCGCCCCCTCTACACCTCAGAAGGTCACAGAGGTGAATTAAAGGTCGGGCTGTTTTTACAGCGCAGCCAGGGTCATCATGCTGGTCCTGTAGGTCAGGGGTCACCAACCCTGGTCCTCTGGAGCCACTGTCCTGATAGTTTCCGATGTTTCCTTGCTCTAACACACCTGATTCTAATGAGCGCTACTGTGGTGCAGGATCACTGGAGTTAGACTGCCATCTAGTGTCGCTGTCAAACATTACATATCTCCTCCGTTTTCTGACCTGAGTTAACCTCTTCCATCCCACCTGTTACAGCGAAGAGATCAACAACATCCCGACCACAGTCCCAACACCCCCACACACACCACCCAACACCCCCACACACACCACCCAGAGCCAGGGGAGATACCGTCATACCGGCACCGAAACTATCAATCATTACGTGCCTTAACGAGACATTGTTAGAAACAAAAGCTCGTGATTGACGCTCAACTACACTGTCTATTTCACCGCTGTTTTGACAGATACTTCATTCTGAAGAGGCACAGCGCCGTAAACAAGCAGAATGATGTCTGGTTAAAAAGATATGGAGCAGGGATATCACGGGCGCGTGCGTCATCTCATGTTGATGAGAGCGAGACAGAGAAGCGGGTCCGCTCATCAGCACGCGCCCACACTAACGCCTGGGTGTCGCTCCTGTGGATCAGGGAACCTCTTCAACGGCCCACAGCCCCCCCCTCCCCCCCGGGGCAAATTTAATAAAGCGCGTGCAGTAACGGAGGTATAAATATCTGCTGAGATGCTGCAGTTCTAATTGGAACCGAAAGGCGTGAATAGAGCATGTGGAGCATGTTGAAACGTTTGGACAGAGTAGGTTGAGGTAGGTGGCTGGTTTATATCAGTAAAGAAAGAGTCAGATTGACAATAATCGAATCCAAACTCAAAATATAGATTTTTGAATGTGTTTATTTGGCATGCAAAATGGTTGCAAAAAAATAAGAGCAAACTACTAAAATTACAGATATATTTGTCATTATGTACTGTGTCCCTCAGACATGCAAAAAAAGAGACAAAAATCTAATTCCTTACAAAAGAACGACGTTAATATTAGCCAGGAATTACTCACTATCCCTTCATAAAGTGCACTGTAAAAACAACACAGACATAATCACAGAGAACAATAACTCCATTTGAACATCCCTCAAATGTCTTCCAAATTAAATTTACTATGTGTAAAAATAAAACTACCACATCTCTTTTCAGCAGCCAAAACAGCTTAATTTTATCACATAAGCAAGAAAACAGCAATAATTCACTACACGTGTACTTCACCAACTTTCACATTCTTTTTACTTTTCTCTCTGTGTGTTTGTGTAAGTAAGTGACTGTGTAAGTGTGTGTGTGTGTAAGTGTGTGTGTGTAAGTGTGTGTGTGTGTATTTTTCATGTCCTCTATACTGTATTGAGTCAGTGTCTCTCGCCCCTCTTACATTAGCAGCCCAGTCCGCTCATAGATCCGATCCGATCCAGCTTCAGCCCAAAGCAGCCCCTGTTCCAGGCCCTCCGTGACCTATCCGGGTCAGCTCGCTTCTGATTGGCCAGAGCTGCCTTCAGCAGGCGTAGCCAGGCGCTGTCTTCCTGTGCTGTCGATAGGTCGGCCCATTTAGGATATTCGGCAGCTTTGACCCCATTGGTAGAGTAGTCAGGAAGCTCCTCTGGTTGGTTGTTCACGCTGTTCTCCAGATCCTCTAGTTTCAGGAGGTCATTGTAGCGTTCCAGAAACTGCTCCACAAGCTGCCATGGAGGAAGAAAACAAAATAAAGGGTCCCACCCAGACCAGACCCCTCCTCATGAGCTTATTATCATCCCTCTCTTCCTAACCCATCAGCTGTATCCCCCAGCCCCCTCTTCATCCTGTCTCATGGACAGAGGTTTAGGGGGGGATGCTAGCTACTTAGTCCCCACCAATATTTTAAGATGATGAAATTGTTCCCACCAATATTTTAATCAACCTCCTTGGTGTTGCTCAGTAAAAGATGGAGGGTGAACCACCACAGCTGAGACCAAACCTACACCCTTATCCTGTTCCCTTGCTCATAGATCCCTCCTGTAACCCCTGTCACCCCCACCCCCATCCCTCCTGCCTCTACCTGGAGTCCAGCAGGGGAGGGGTGCAGGGCGCGCCCCTCGGCCGGCTCCAGAGGGGTCAGTAGGAGCAGTGTGGCGCAGAGCAGCACGGGGCACAGCATGGTAGCAGCAGGGAGAGAGAGGACGGCCGTGTCGACGCAGAGAAACTGTCTGAACAGGACTGAACAAACACAGGCTGATCAGACACACAGGGAGTGCTGCCTGCAAGCTGAGGTCTGGACGGGAGTCTGATGAAGAGGAGAATTAACAGCACTGAATACCACTGCACAAAACCTTCGCCATGTTTTTCTACAGACATAAAGATCTCCTTTAACAATACACTCACTGCATGTAGGATGTAATTAAAGATATTCTTAAAAGCATGCTACCTTTGCTTAATTATAAAGTACAATATGTTGTAATTACCAAGTGAGACAAGAAACAGCAGTGAAAAAAAGTGTCCATGCACAATGAAATAAAACCTTTGACATATTAAAAATCCCCATCCATATTTCAGCACAAAACACCACAGTCCTGAATCCTAAAATACATTTTCAACACAAACAAAAAAAAAAGGTGCTAGTTTTACCTCAAATACACTTACAATCCATTCAAGTTAAAGCCTTACGCATGCAGAATGCTAAACTCTAATCTGTCATGCAGGTCAAACTCACGTCTGGTCTTGGTGGTTTGGTCCAAAGCTTTGGGTCTCTCTTCAGGTCTCTCCTCTTACAGGCTGCTCTCCATCTCGCTCTTCCTCGCTCACTTACCTCTCTCACTTTTTGGCACCTGCTGAAAGCATCACTATCTCTCTCGCTTGGCCCCTCCCCTCTCTCTTTCTCTCTCGCTCCCTCCTTTCCTCCCTCTCTCTCTCCTTCCCTCCCTCTCTCTCTCTCTCTCTCTCTCCCTCCCTCACTCTCTCTCTCTCTCTCCCTCCTCTCTCTCTCCCTCCCTCTCTCCTAGTGATGGTATTGAAAGGATGGGTTTTCCTGTTGTGTCTTTGTTCCCTTGGCAGTGACTGGCCTAGTGATACAACTATGGTCTGATGATGCTGTGGGTTTACACTGCCAATGGCCTCCTTCCCTCTCCCTCTCTCCCCCGCCCTCCCCCGCCCTCCCCCTCCTCTCCCCACACAAATTTTAAACACTGGAATGATGTCATACCGTCGGAAAGGCTGCTTTTTTTAACCAAGGTGAACAGACGAGACACTTCGTGCCAACGTGTCCCCCCCTCCCCCCCAGGACAGAGAACCCACATACTGCGTGCTCTTACACCACGTTCCGCATCCTGCATCTCTTCCAGTCAGACCTGCATCCTCTCTCCTCGCCTCTCACATACATACCGACACACACACACACACACACACACCAGACCTACATCCTCTCTCCTCGCCTCTCACATACATACCGACACACACACACACACACACACACCAGACCTACATCCTCTCTCCTCGCCTCTCATACATACCAACACACACACACCAGACTAACATCCTCTCGTCTCTCACACACACATAGACACATTAACATCAGACCTACATCCTCTCCCCTCGTCTCTCCCTTCCCACTCCCTCTCACACACACTCCAGCGGAGGGAAGCTTCTGTCCTAACATGCTTCTGTTTGTAAAAGACCCGGTCTTTCTCTCAGTGTTTGTAGTGGTCTGTCCTTCTAATATTGTCCCCCTTGAGTGTGTGTGTGTGTGTAGTGTGAGGTGCCCTCTTGTTCCCCCCTGTGTGTGTTTGGACGCCCCCCCCCCCCTCTCAGCTGCCTGAGTTACAGGCTGTCCAAGCCATCTGCCTTCTGCCTCTCCTGCCGTCTCTCTGCAACACGGCTGGCGAGCACGGCTCTGAATACCCAGACCTCCCACCACAGAGGCTCTTAACACCCGCCCACGCACGCACGGACACGCACGGACCACACACACCTTCGACATGCGTGTCGTACACCACTTGCGTTAACCTGCGCCGTGGAGTTTTCACAAAGCAAAACTTTTTTTTTGCCGAAAGGTGTCGTTTATCTTTTACATAACTGGGAAGGACAGATTCACACTTGTCTTTTAGGGAGAGGAGTAGCAGCGCGTGGGCGAGCGAGTGGGCGAGAGGAGAGATTAGCAACAAAAGAGAAGAGGGGATGGGGTGGGGGGGGTGTGACTAGTGATGAGAATGGAGGGGGGTGGGGGGGGCTGTCAGAAAAGTCGGCACAGAATATGGAGGAGTAGGAGAGACTCTGCTGGAGGGAGAGATCATCACAAGATGAGGACCAGTCAAGAGAAACATACCAGCATCGGTTTGAGTTTGGGTCAAGACCTTCCAGAACGTTCAAGTTTTTAAAGCGAGGAGCAGAAATACGCTGCTGAAAAACAGCCAAGTGAAATGATATTGAAAGTGACAAGGCAGGAAGAGGAGGAGAAAGGAGTCTGAGGAGAGGAGGAGGAGGGTGAGGAGTCTGAGGAGAGAGGAGTGGATTAGGAGAGAGGAGGATGAAAATAGAGAGAAAGAGAGAGACGGGAAGATGAGCAGGGTGAGGAGAGAGGCAGGCCTGTCTGGGCAAGCTGTTGCTGTCTGTAAACCCTGATGCACACAAACACTCCACTGTACAAACATGTAATATCAGGAGGTATTCAGCACTCCTGATAACGAGGATATAAATCTGTGTCTATTGGAAATGATCACACACACACACACTCTCACCACACACACACACACTCAGCCTTAACAGCCACACACTTCCATCTGTTGAATACGCTGTGCTGTTGCTAACATATGCCTTTAGTTGGCCAGGATATAGACACGAAAAGCACAGATGGCGCTGAGGTTCACAAACCACTTTTTATTAAATGTCTTGACGCAGCTAGGCGACTTTAAGTACTTGTCTCAACAATAGCTAGGGCCACGTTTAAAATATACAAAACTAGATAAAACATTAAAAGAGTGGAGAATAAAAAGAAGACATTGACATGGATATCAAACTATGAAAATGCTACGTTTAAAAACAAGAGCAAAATAAAAACAGAATAAGAAACAGACTAGAATAGAGAATATCAGGAGGGGAGGAGTCAGTGTCTGAGACGAGCGCGGCGGGAAGATCGTCCAATGGGAGTGGTCACCTTGGGGGTCTCGCTCTCCGCCATGACGGCATCTGATTGGATGTTGAAAAGAGAGGGGGGAAAAAAAGGGAGAATAAAACAGTAGTTTAAGAAAACATTCGTTTGCGTTTTGAAATCTGAACTCAGATGACCATCATCATGCTGTCTCACCCTCCTCCTCCTCCTCCTCCTCCTCTTCGTCACTGCTGAAGGTGATAATCGCTGCTTTCCTGGAGGACTTGCGGCTTTGTTTGGGTGTAACAAAGTCACTATCGTCATGGTGACTGGACACAGAGGGCTTCGATTGACCTGGGAGCCAATGAAATTCAAGACTATAAGTTAAATAAACAACAGAAAGCGTGTGTGTATGTGTGTGTGTGTGTGTAGACTGACCCCTCTTGGACCGGGCCCGCCCCCTGGCCGCCAGGGGCGTGCGTGCGATGGTGTTCTCCTCCATCTCTGGACTCTCCACGTTCTCCAGCCCCCGGGTGTGCACGGCTGTGAGCCGCTTCTCAAACTCCTCCACCTGGGCCTGAGGGAGGGGGGAGCAGGGGGGGATGGAGGACAGGGGGGACCGGGGGTCATTAGGGTCCAGGTAACAGCATCATGTCACAGACCTGACCATGACGTCTGGCCCTTCAGACTGAGGGCTCCGTCTTAAAATGTTCATGAAGTTAGGAAAAGTTGAAAATAGACAAATCCACAATAGGTGGACGGTTTGCAACAAGTTTACCATCCTGCAGCTTCTGATACTTGAACCCCAAATCCCTGTTTATGTAACTGGGGTTAAGGTGGAGGTCTAGAGGGGCTAGGGGGGGTCTGGGTACCTTGAGCTGGGGCTTGGCCCCGCGGCGCAGCTTGGCGGTGATGGACAGCAGAGGCTGGTAGACTCCTGACTCTGTCAGCTTGTCACTGTAACACTCCCAGCACTCCTGCAGCCTCCTCAGCCCTCGCTCACACACCGACAGCAGGGAGAGAGACACGGCCAGGTCACACCACTGACGCTCTGTCCTGGAGGAGCAGGGAGGGGGGAGAGATGAGTGAGGGAGATAGGGGAACACAGAGAGAGAGGGAGAGAGGTAGAGAGACAGACAGAGAGACAGAGGGAAAGAGGGGAACAGAGAGAGAGGGGTAGAGAGACAGAGAGAGGTAGAGAGACACAGAGGGAGAGGGACACAGAGGGAGAGGTAGAGAGAGAGAGGAGAGAGAGAGAGAGAGAGAGAGAGAGAGAGAGAGAGAGAGAGAGAAAGAAAGAAAGAGAGAGAGAGAGAGAGAGAGAGAGAGAAAGAGGTTGTCTCACTTGGCGGTCCTGAAGCGCTGACACAGTTTCTCCACCAGGGACTCAGTCTGTCTCTCTTTGGTGATGTAGGAGAACAGCTGCCTGAGAGACGGGAACCATGACAACCAGGACAGCCATGACAACAACAAACAGGACAACAACGACAACCATAAAACCAACAACCACAGCAACCACAGCCACCACCCCATCAAACAGCCCCCAGCACAGTAGCATGACATGGACATGTTATTCAGCCTCTCTGCCAGGCAGGAAGCAGTGTCACGATGTGGAGCCTGCAGGCCAAGACATCCACAGGGAGGAAGAAGGCTCTGAGAGCACATGCTGGGTGGGCGGACACACACACACACAAAACACACTTTCAAAAGGTCAAGTATCACTATTATCAAAGAGGATGATGATGGCTAGAATTACATTAACCCCCCCCCCCCCACACACACACACACACACACACACACACAGACAGACAGACACTCTCGCTCACTTCATGATGGTGTGGAAGTCCACCTCGCTCATCCCTCTCTCTGGATCTGACAGTCGACTGATGATGTCTGGCAGCAGGTTGTAGATGGCGTTATCCTGGAGGGGGACAAGAGCATAGCAGTGGGGGGGGGGGGGGGGTCAGAGCAGGACATCACTGAGGGGAGCAGTGTGGGTGTTATGTTATGTGTGTGTGCGTGTTGTGTTGTGTGCGTACCTTAGAGGCGAGCTCGTTGAAGAAGTTCAGGGCCAGGCTGGCGATGTGCGTCTCAGGGTCCAGGAGGAGGACAGCCACCTCGCTCACCTGACCTTTGACCTTCAGGACGTCCTTCAGAACCAGCTGAGTCAGCACCGTCACAGCTGTCTGGCGCACTGACGTGTTGGTGTCGCTCAATCTGCACGCACACACACACACACACACACAGTGTCTCAGCATCAGTAGGGCAGGAGCTGTGTGTGTGTGTGTGTGTTTCAGCACCAGTAGGGCAGGAGCTGTGTGTGTGTGTATATGTGTGTTTCTTTGGGGTATTGTGTGTCTCAGCATCAGTAGGGCAGGAGCTGTGTGTGTGTGTGTGTGTGTGTGTGTGTCTCAGCATCAGTAGGGCAGGATATGTGTGTGTGTTTCAGCACCACAACTCTGAAGTCTTCACAATGAGCACTAACTATAAAGCCAGTTAATCCCACAAAGACAGAGAATGAAGGCAGTTTATCGTCACACCAGCACACCTTGTTCCTTAAAGAACGCCTGACCGTCATATTGAAGCAACAGAATGTGAACAGACCAGAGAGAGAGAGAGAGAGAGAGAGAGAGAGAGAGAGAGAGAGAGAGAGAGAGAGAGAGAGAGAGAGAGAGAGAGAGAGAGAGAGAGAGAGAGAGAGAGAGAGAGAGAGAGAGAGAGAGAGAGAGAGAGAGAGAGAGAGAGAGAGAGAGAGAGAGAGAGAGAGAGAGAGAGAGAGAGAGAGAGAGAGAGAGAGAGAGACTGAGCTGTGATTTCTGCTCTCTGGAAGACCCTTTCAGACAGTGACCTCATGTAGGTAGAACAACCATGTAATCAACACTGGCTTCTTTACAATGCTGCCCCTCAAACCCCCCCCCTCCCCCCCCCGTCACCCCAGAGAGACAGTTAGATATCAGGAGTCTCCCCTCTCCTCCCCCCAGGGTAATTATCGCACGCCCCATCTCTTCAGTTCAGGACTGACCCTCCCACTTGGTGGGGAGGAGCACACACACCGGCAATTACACAGCGCCGCTTCCCAAGGGCGCGCTCCTTTTGTTAGGCCCAACGGCCCACAGGCACCCCCTCCTACGGTGCCGTGCCACTGCAGAGCCAAATGGACTTTGTGGGGTTGCCACGGCAACAGCGGGGATTGGAGGGGGTCAGAAGGCAGAAGGCCCCCCCTCCCCCACCAACCAAACACGCCTCTTGCCCAATCTTCCAGTTTAATGGAGCATTAAAGCAGCAGAGGAACTTTCCGGGTTGAGGAAACTGTTGGGAGATCAGTCAGTCAGTCCGGGGGTGGCTGGGACAGGAAGTGGACAGCCTGTCATGTAAGCGCTGATGGGCTGTAATTGGTTACAGAGTCGGGGCTTCATCATAAGTCGTGAGGGACGAGCAGCCGCCTGAAGGACTGCTGTCAAAACAAGTGTGTGTGTGTGTGTGTGAGGCAGAGAGAGGCAGAGCGAGAGACAGAGAGAGTGTGAGAGAGACAGAGAGAGACAGAGAGAGATAGAGAGAGACAGAGAGAGATAGAGAGAGAGGGAGTGTGAGAGAGACAGAGAGAGAGAGAGAGGCAGAGAGAGACAGAGAGAGAGAGACAGAGACAGGCAGAGAGAGAGAGACAGAGAGAGAGTGAGTGACAGACTGTGTGAGCGCTCTCCTCTCACCTGGCATACAGGTTCTGAGTCCAGGGCTCCAGGATGTTGGGGAAGCGGACGGTGAGGTCGCCCAGGGCGATGATGGCGTTGGCCCTGACGACGGGCAGGGAGGCTCGCTCCAGAACGGTGAACATCAGCCGAACATGTTCCTCACACACTGCCGGGCTGGCACAGGGGGCACAGGAGTCAGAGTCACACACACACACACACACACACACTGCTGGGCTGGCACAGGGAACACAGGAGTCACACATGCACGCACACACACACACACTGCTGGGCTGGCACAGGGGACACAGGAGTCACACACACACACACACAGAGGGTCCAGGGTGGGTGACTGGAGCCCCTGACCCCCCCGGTGAGTGGAGGGCCCTCTCACCTGATCATCATGTACTGGGACAGAGCCAGGCAGGCGGCCGTGGTGAGCTGGGGGTGAGAGTACCGGCCTGGGCAGCTGCACACCTTCACCAGCAGGGGCAGGAAGGCAGACAGCAGACCCTCCTCTGGGGGGGGGGGGGACAGGGGGGGTTAGGATCCCTGTCAGGGAGCTCTATGGTCCATCAGGAAACACCAGTACGCGTCTCACCAGCCATCAGCTCCGTCTCACAGATCTTCCGGATAAGCTCCGCCTCCGTGTCCTCTGCCGAGGCGCCCAGCAGCCCAAGCTCCTCCTCCATCGCACTCTCATTGGCCGCTTGCTGTGGAGGTAACACCCCATGTTAGATACATGCACTGCTAGGAGGCACATATGGACAGCAGTCAGCCTATCGGGTCAAAGCCCAAACCCTGTGATCCCAAACCTACAGGACAGATCAAGTCTCATGACTTTTATTTTGAAGGAAAAAAAAAAACTATTATACCAAAAGTATCTTGAGGAGAATGAGTGTCAAACCCCTGATGGGTGAGTCAACACCACCTGTCAATCACCTTCTCCTGCGACCAGATTGGGCCTCATTAAGGCCCTCACACTGGGAGGCTGCGTTCTGATTGGCAGGATAATAACTCTGCTCTGTGGGGTGCTAAATGTCAAGGCTGAAGAACAGCTCTATTAGAAGATAATTCTTCAGTGTCACGCTAATCACAGTTCGAAGCGGACTGCGGAGTACCGCTTCTAGATTAATCACCTCAAATTATTTATACACGTAGCAGATACTTAGAAAGTTATGATTGTGCATCAAGCCGAGTCTCAGAAGTGAATTCCTCTAACTTTATGTCAGCGGTCAAAAACATCAAGCTCAAGAACAACAGTTTATCAATGTCTGGGAAATACTGGACTGTCTGAGAGGCCCCTGTGTCTGTGGGGCCCCTGTGTTTGAGAGGCCTTGTGCCTGAGGGGCCCCTCTGTCTGTGGGGCCCTGTATCTGTGGTGCCCCTGTGTTTGAGGGGGCCTTCTGTCTGTGGGGCCCCTGTGTTTGAGGGGCCTTGTGTCTGTGGGGCCCCTGTGTTTGAGGGGCCTTGTGTCTGTGGGGCCCCTGTGTTTGAGGGGCCTTGTGTCTGTGGGGCCCTCTGTCTGTGGGGCCCTGTATCTGTGGTGCCCCTGTGTTTGAGGGGGCCTTCTGTCTGTGGGGCCCCTGTGTTTGAGGGGCCTTGTGTCTGTGGGGCCCCTGTGTTTGAGGGGCCTTGTGTCTGTGGGGCCCTCTGTCTGTGGGGCCCTGTATCTGTGGTGCCCCTGTGTTTGAGGGGGCCTTCTGTCTGTGGGGCCCCTGTGTTTGAGGGGCCTTGTGTCTGTGGGGCCCTCTGTCTGTGGGGCCCTGTATCTGTGGTGCCCCTGTGTTTGAGGGGGCCTTCTGTCTGTGGGGCCCCTGTGTTTGAGGGGCCTTGTGTCTGTGGGGCCCCTGTGTTTGAGGGGCCTTGTGTCTGTGGGGCCCTCTGTCTGTGGGGCCCTGTATCTGTGGTGCCCCTGTGTTTGAGGGGGCCTTCTGTCTGTGGGGCCCCTGTGTTTGAGGGGCCTTGTGTCTGTGGGGCCCTCTGTCTGTGGGGCCCTGTATCTGTGGTGCCCCTGTGTTTGAGGGGGCCTTCTGTCTGTGGGGCCCCTGTGTTTGAGGGAGCCTTCTGTCTGTGGGGCCCCTGTGTTTGAGGGGCCTTGTGTCTGTGGGGCCCCTGTGTTTGAGGGCCCGCCCTGCTCCTCAGTCCAGACTCACCTTGGTCTTGCTGGAAGGGCCCTTCTCCTTCTCGTCCCTCTCCTCCTTCTCTCCTCTCCTGCGCCGCAGCTCTGCGCTCACGCTGCGCTCCAGATGGGACACCTGCCAGAACGCCACGCTGCCACTGAGGGACAACAGCTGGGCCAGAGACACACAGCTCACTGGGGACAGACAGACAGACAGCTCAGAGACACACAGCTCACTGGGGACAGACAGACAGACAGCTCAGAGACACACAGCTCACTGGAGGACAGACAGACAGACAGCTCACTGGAGGACAGACAGACAGCTCAGAGACACACAGCTCACTGGAAGACAGACAGCTCAGAGACACACAGCTCACTGGAAGACAGACAGACAGACAGCTCAGAGACACACAGCTCACTGGAAGACAGACAGACAGACAGCTCAGAGACACAGCTCACTGGGGGACAGACAGACACACAGCTCAGACACACAGCTCACTGGAGGACAGACAGACAGCTCAGAGACACAGCTCACCGGAGGACAGACAGACAGCTCAGAGACACACAGCTCACTGGAGGACAGACAGACAAGGACAGAGACAGACAGACAGGGTCTAACACATCTAGACTAGTGGGAGGGAGGAGGGACAAACTGATCATGTGACCACACAGGGCAGGAAAACAGGATGAAAACAGAGTTTTGACAGAACAGGAAACAGGGGCTCCGTCCCACCTTGTTCCCCCTGCTCTTCCTGGGAGTCCTGAGAGCCGCCCTGCAGTTGGCTGACATCCTTGTTCGTCTCCCCGCCCTCTGCGATCTGGTCCAATAGGAGGCGTGCAGAGCGCTGGAGGAGGCGGGAGCAGAGCTTGTCAGGTGACTCGGCCAGGAAGTAGATCAGACGTACGGCCTGTTCCATGAAACTCTGCCAGTGGGGGTCGGTCATCACCACGCCTGGGGGGGGAGGCGGGGAGAGGGGGGACGTCAGCCAGTAAGAAGGGAGGAGGAAACCTCACCCAACACTCTGGATTCATATCAGGAAACCCAAACTCACTAAACCCACTATTACTAGTAACTGTGTGTGTGTGGACCGTGTGTGTGTGTGGACCGTGTGTGTGTGTGGACCGTGTGTGTGTATACATGTGGACCGTGTGTGTGTGTGTATACATGTGGACCGTGTGTGTGTGTGTGTGTGTGTATACATGTGGACCGTGTGTGTGTGCGGACCTTCAGCCACAGCCTGGGTGAGGCAGGAGAACAGCTGATGATCCTGAGGCAGTCTGAATGGAGCTCCCTTCGATTGCTGCGAGCACAGGAGGAACACACAGTCACAAAACACAGCATTCCACATCTGTGGCAGAGTGTGTGTGTGTGTGTGCGTACCCGGACATGGTCCGTGATGCTGCTGATGGTGATGACAGCATCTCTGGCCAATAAGAAGTCTTCAGTCACTTTCTCTCCCAGAGCCACTGAACACAGAGTGTCCAGGTTACTGAGAACCACCTCCTTCTCAGCCCTACACACACACACACACACACACACACCCACCCACACCCACAGGTTAGACTATCAGTAAAGCACATCTGTCTGCATGTGTGCACTTTTGAGGAGTGTTACTGGTGATATTCCTCCTGTAGATGTTTTCAACACGTAGTGCCACTTTATCAAATGACTACTAAGTATTACTTTATCACACAAAGGATGGGAAGGGGGGGAGGGGCGGGGGGCAGGCCCACCCCCACGCATCCCCTCCCCTGCCTCCACCCCGCTCCTGGATAATGTGTGTGGGAGGCAGGGTGAGGATTAGAGCATTAGACAGGTTATGGATGCTGGGTGGAGGAGGGGGAGAGGAGGCGTGTTACAGAATGCTGTGGGTGGACTGCACAGATAAGATAGTCCCAACTCTCTCCCTCCCCTTCCTTCCAGCAGTGGCAGGGGTCTTTGAAGGAGAGACAGGCAGAAGGCAGGGTTGGAGCTCCCAGGCAGTGAACAGGGCTGGCACAGAGCCCAGATGGAGGAGGTTAGAGTGAGGAGCAGTCAGTCAACAGCGTTCCTATTCAGAGCCTAATGAGGGTTGGGGAGAAGCTTTGTCTCATGGCTAAAACAAAGCCTGCTGGCTGGAAGAGATAGACCTCAATTAACTAGTGAATTGGTGCGGGGGGACGGGCAGGGAGGCGGGGGGACGGGGGGGGGCTGCAGTCTGTGTGGGTTTGACAGGTGAGTTGATGGGAGAATGTTTAGAGAATGAAAAGCCCTCAGACAGGTAGAAGAAGCTCACAGCCAGGTGAGAGACTCTCTGCCTCACACACACACACACACACACACACACACACTGTCAGCATCCTCCCTGTGTTCCCCCCGTGTTTCTTAACAGGGGGAACACTGTGGGCGGAGCTAGGAGACTGTAGGCGGGCCATTACAGCAGAGCAGCAAATCTCCGCTGCCCTGCCAAGATTACCAGCCAATCACAGCAAGGGAGACCCCAAACACACTCATTCAGTTGGCTCGCATTCGCCTTGGTCTCATCACTGGGCATGGGAGATAAGTGTGCCTGTTGCAGTGTGTGTTGCAGTGTGTGTGTGTGTGTGTTGCAGTGTGTGTGTGTGTTTTCTCACCGTGCAGCCATGCCCAGCAGAAGCACCGCAGCTCTCCGCTGGAGACCAGAGGCCTCTCGTTTCCCGGTGAACCTCTCCCAGAGCACCTGCACCACGGTGGACTGGAGAACACTGCCACTGCTGAAGAACTCCTGCACCTGGAGAGGGCCAAAGCAGCAGGGTCACATGATCACCAGCAGGGTCACATGATCACCAGCATGGTCACATGACGAGCAGCAGGATCACATGATCACCAGCAGGGTCACATGACGAGCAGCAGGGTCATATGACGAGCAGCAGGGTCACATGACGAACAGCAGGATCACATGATCACCAGCAGGGTCACATGACGAGCAGCAGGGTCACATGACGAGCAGCAGGATCACATGATCACCAGCAGGGTCACATGACAAGCAGCAGGATCACATGATCACCAGCAGGGTCACATGATCACCAGCAGGGTCACATGATGAGCAGCAGGATCACTTGATCACCAGCAGGGTCACATGATCACCAGCATGGTCACATGACGAGCAGCAGGGTCACATGATCACCAGCAGGGTCACATGACGAGCAGCAGGATCACATGATCACCAGCAGGGTCACATGACGAGCAGCAGGGTCACATGATCACCAGCATGGTCACATGACGAGCAGCAGGGTCACATGATCACCAGCAGGGTCACATGACGAGCAGCAGGATCACATGATCACCAGCAGGGTCACATGATCACCAGCAGGTTCACATGACGAGCACTAAGGTCACCTGCTGACTGTCAGATACGTAAACCCCCTCCAAACCAACCCTCCACTGACCTCCAACCTCTGATGCTTTCAACTTTATTTTAAACACACTTCCTTACCTAACCACTCATATCTTAAGTTTGTTTAGTGTTCAAAAACATTTATATTCACACATTCTTGATACAGAAACTTGGGATTTTACAATGAAAGCTGATGCCAGAGGGGGTGAGGATGAGAGAGCAGGTTTGATAACAGGTGACAGAATTATAGACTCACTATCTCCTCCAGACACTGGACTGTCCCCAGCGGAGCGTCCATCATCAGCTCTGACAGACTGTCCACCAGGGTCTGGGCCTTGGCCCTGTGGGGGGACAGACAGACTGTGAGGGCGACAGAGGAGCCATTCTCCAGCCTCAGGCTGTATTCATCTCCAAAACCCATTTTCAGCCGTTCTCAGGAGTGGTGAGATCAGCCCCCCCCTCTAGTCCTGATCAACAGGAAGTTATCCAGCTGGCTTCAGCTTGAAGAGACAGCTGGAGCCCAGATTAATTTTCTCTGAGGACAAAGTCTCTCAGGTGAAATGGCTGGGATACGGCAGGAAGCCAGAAGATAGGAGAGGCCAATCTAAAAGACGTTAAGTTCACAGAGAAGAGGAGGACTCTGAGGTGTGGCAGAGCTGCTGGGATGAAGAACAGCCTGGTTTGAGGCTCTGCTTAAGACTGGCTGAGGGGGCTTCAGGGAGAGATGTGTGTGGCATCAGAAGAACATGAGAGGGGGGGGGGGGGGGGGGGGGGGATGTTCTGTCCAGAGAACACACCGGAAGCACCAGAAATAACATAGAACTTCCTCGGTTGTCCTGGGGCCAAAAGGTGAGTCACAATGACCCTGAAATCAATCATTACATAAAAGATTGCAGTTATATAACAGTAAAATAATATCAGTTACGTAACTATTGTAATTGTATATGCATCAATATAAAAATCCTACCAAAGATGTTGAATGTGATCGTGCTGACAACTAAAACACAGAAATTCAACCACGGTTGTTCTGCCGTTTCGCAGCAACGATGACCGAAGTAGCAAAGACGCTAAATCTGTCGCTAGGTACGACTCTTGTCGCTGGGGGTTGAACCTCCACCCTGGACAGGTGTGTGTGTCTCCCTCTGCCCCACCTGGTGGTGTCCCCCTGGGGGTTGAGGTAGAGGCGGCGATACGCCTGCACCACGGCGTCTTTGATGGCGGCGTCTGTGGACCAGACGAGGGGCAGCATCTTCCTGACGCCGGTCAGAGAGTTCGCCACGCTGAACTCACACACCGTGACGCAGAACTGCACCGCTTCCTGGACCACTGACACACAGCAAGCAGAGACGACACGCGTGATTGGTCTGAACCTGCACAGCTTATTTTCAGCAGAGCTTGACTGTTTGACTGTCTTATTCCTCATGCAACACTATGTAGTGTGGCAGGATCGTTCAAACAATAAACACATACTGATCTTAAACTAACTATTAAATCAAATCCCAGCTAAGCAGCTACCTGAGGTGGTCTTCCAGTACAGCATGGTGTTGATGACAGCGATGGCCTTCTCCACCTGCAGGGAGAAGTTCTCTGTGTCCCGCAGGTACTGGACCAACATCTCCTGTTTCTTCAGCTCCCCCTCCAACCCCTCCTTCTGGGGGGTGGGGGGCAGGCTCGGGGGCAGCTCAGAGGTGTCCATGTCTGGGCCTTCAAGGGGGCAGGGGAATGGTTAGAGCTACATGCCTGGTTCTAAAATGCTTGGTTCTAGCTAAAAGCTACTAAAAGCCTTATAAGCTGAATAAGCACCTCTCTTCCAATACAGCCTGTTAACATTAGGGAGCTGCAGCACCAACACTGACTGTGACTATAGGCTGCTAAACGAGCCTTAATAAACTTCTAATTAACCATGTGGAACTGCTTCCTGTTAACTGTTCCACTTAAACTCATGCTTCTACACATTTTATATGGAGTCTTTTAGCTGATGCGACTTATAGCATATACAGGAACAAAGTAAGGTGAGATTGTTTTGAATGCCCTCAGATTACCAAAGAACATGTTCACAGCCCTCAAGGCCCTCAACTAAGAGATGTGCCTCCAAGCCAGCTGATACAACACTCAAACACACAAAACAAACACACACTCTCACACACACTGTCTGCAGTCCCCTTTCTGTCTTTAACCCATGACTTTAAGGAAGACAGGTTCGAGGGGGACTGCTGGGTAACTATAGGTGGACCCTTACAGCAGAGCAGCAAACCTGCACCACCCTGCCAAGATTATCCACCAATCAGAAGGCTGGAAAGCACAAACTCTTGGCCTGATTGGCTCATACTTGCCATGATCTCATCACTGGGCAATTCAAACACATCCCCCCCCCCCCCCCCCGCCCCCCTTGGAAGGACCCAGACTGACTAAGTTGACTAATGAAGTGAATCTAACTGACATTCCCTCTAAGTGAATGGAACTGCTGCACTTCACATCCTCTACAGCTTTTAAGAATGTCTTGTACACCCGTAACTCCATCAGCCCCTCCCCCACACAACAATATGGACTCTGCTAAAAGCCCCCACTCTGAAGAGCTTCTCTGCAGAGCCTTGATAAGGAGCATGAACGGGAGGAGGAGGAGAAGGAGGGGAGGAGGAGGGGGGGTGTACCTTTGAAGAGCAGGGCCAGAGTGTCCATCACCGTCTCAGTGGTCACTTCAGTCAGAGAGGAGAACATGGGGGATTGTGGGAACAGAGCGTGGGCTCTCACACACAGACGCACTGCGCTCCTGGGGAGGGGGAACCACACACACACACACACACCTTAACATCACTGCCTGTCTTCAGTCTAAAAGATGGCCTGTATTGATGACTCTGTTCAGGTTGACATGGTAACCTGTGTGTTCCTCCCACCTGTACTTGTTGACGCGGAGTAACTGGGCGATCTGCAGGGCTGTGGCTCTGTCGTCCTGCCCCTCCTCCTCCACCTCCTCTTCTTCCTCCTCCTCCTCCCTCTCAGAGGAGGGCTCCAGCACCCCCCTGGTGGTGGCCAGTAGCTCTGGTTCCATGGCTGCCCACAGCTCTGAGGCTCGGATCACAGCCACTGCTCAGGAGGGGGAGAGACAGAGGACAGGGTGAGAGGAGCGCACAGTAGGGGGTGTGGTCTAACAGGGTATGATCCATCCCCTGGGGGGTTTAGTTTAATGATGGTGACAAGCCCTCAGACAGGTAGAAGAAGCTCACAGCCAACTGAGTTACTGAGATGAGCTGGGAGACTCCCTGCCTCACACACACACACACACACACACACACCCACACACACACCCACACCCACACCCACACTGTCAGCATCCTCCCTGTGTTCCCCCCGTGTTTCTTAAGAGGGGGAACACTGTGGGCGGAGCTAGGAGACTGTAGGCGGGCCCTTACAGCAGAGCAGCAAATCTGCGCTGCCCTGCCAAGATTACCAGCCAATCACAGCAAGGGAGACCCCAAACACACTCATTCAGTTGGCTCGCATTCGCCTTGGTCTCATCACTGGGCGAGAGAGCATCACACACACACAGGTAGAAGCCCAGCCTCACCTGGTGCCTGGCCCTCCTGTCTCTCTGTCAGCTGCCTCAGTTTAGCCGTCTCCTTCTCCAGAGGCTGCTTCAGGTCAGCACTGCTCAACTTAGGGGGGACAGCACAGTTAGCCAGGAGAGAGAGAGACAGACAGAGAGAGGGAGAGAGAGAAGAGCGGAAGAGATACAGACAGAGAGAGCGAGAGAGAGACAGAGAGAGAGAGAGTTACCTTGCAGCTGTAAGGGTTGTGAGCGATGAAGGCAGCCAGCAGTTGAATGGCACTCTTGACCACGTTGATGGATTTGTCCATCAGTCGGCCCACAGCCAGTCCCATCACCTCACTGTACCTGCACAGGGGCAAGGCCTGCAGAGCACAGGGTCAGAGCATCACATCAGGCTGGGAGAACAGCAGCACAGGGGGGCAGGGTAGGGGGGGCAGGACAGGGGTGCTCACCTTGCTGTTGACCACCCTGGTGTAGACCTGCAGCACACGCGCCCTGACGTGGGAGTGGCTGTCATGAATGTGCTCCTGCAGTGTGTCCATGAAGCGGTCACGGTCAGCTTTCCCAGACTCGTCCAGGCCGTCCCCACTCAGGACTCGAACCAGGATCTCTCCCAGCACCTCGCACACGGCCACACGCATGCTGTGGCTCTGAAACGGGGTGGGGGGTTATCAAGACCTGTGTGTGTACCTCTCCCTCCAGGTGTGTGTGTTGGTGTGTGTACCTCTCCCTCCAGGTGTGTGTGTGTGTACCTCTCCCTCCAGATGTGTGTGTGTACCTCTCCCTCCAGGTGTGTGTGTGTGTGTTGGTGTGTGTGTGTACCTCTCCCTCCAGATGTGTCTGTGTGTATCTCTCCCTCCAGGTGTGTACCCAGGTGTGTGTGTGTGTGTACCTCTCCCTCCAGGTGTGTGTGTGTGTGTGTGTACCTCTCCCTCCAGGTGTGTGATCAACACACTGACGTTGGGGATCATGACATCAGGCACGATGGTGCTGAGCTCAGACAGGAAGGAAGAGAAGGCTTTGACCCCTGACCCCTCCCTGGCCAGCTCCTCACGTGACTTCAGCCCAATCTCCCTGAGGGAGGGGGAGTGAGCACATGTGACTAGTCAGCAGAGGCAGGAACAGGAAGGGACATGTTTGGAAGCAGATTCGGTCCAACCCCACCCAGCTGGGTGGAGCCCCCCCCCCCCCCCGTACCCACCTGATGACCTCTCCCACCACAGCCTTGACCCCGTACTCTGAGCTCCACACAGACACAGCCTGGGCACACACAGACGCCAGCTGTTCAAAGTGCTGCAGCAGCTGGATCACCTTCACACTGGCTCCTGTGGGGACGGAGGAGAGAGAGATGGAAACATGATCAACACAAAGCCTGTCAGGTAGAGTCCTCAAGCACGACCGAGTAAAGCCCTCCCCCCTCTGGTGTGTGTGTGTGTACAGACCCAGGAGGTGGTTGTACTTCTTGATGAGCACGCCCAGGAGGTGGATGATGGCGTCTCTGCTGGGCTTGCTCTTCACGTGGCTGATGGTGGGGTTCTCCAGGAGCTTGTAGCAGCAGCAAGTCACACAGCTGAGGAGACACAACACAGCCGCCTCCGAGGATCAGAGCGGTGACAAGCTTCCCTGGGGGGCTGCCTGCCTTCCCTGGAGGACTGCCTGCCTCCCCTGGAGGACTACCTCACACCACACCTACCTGATGAACTCCTCCTCCACCAGAGAGAGGCTCCAGAGGGAGCGGATGTCCAGCTGGAAGAGCTGAGTCAGAGCCAGCAGCACCGTCTCCCGCTCAGAGTCCCACTGCAGGCGGCCCTCTCCTGGAGCCTTGCCCTTCTTTCCACCCTGGGGGGGGGGGGGACGGGGACACACACAAGAGGACCGCATGGTCGCATTAGGGACAACTCAACACAGACTATCAAGTGTCTGGGTTTGCTTTTAGTGACTAAAACGGCAGAAGAGAAAGGTGGGATTGTTTTGAATGCCCTCAGATTACCAAAGAACATGTTCACAGCCCTCAAGGCCCTCAACTAAGAGATGTGCCTCCAAGCCAGCTGATACACAACACTCAAACACACACAAAACAAACACACACTCCCACACACACTGTCTGCAGTCCCCTTTCTGTCTTTAACCCATGACTTTAAGGAAGGCAGGTTCGAGGGGGACTGCTGGGTAACTATAGGTGGACCCTTACAGCAGAGCAGCAAACCTGCACCACCCTGCCAAGATTATCCACCAATCAGAAGGCTGGAGAGCACAAACTCTTGGCCTGATTGGCTCATACTTGCCATGATCTCATCACTGGGCAATTCAAAACAATTCAGTGTGCCGTTTATAGCAGCATGTGATCAATTTGGTCTCTGGAATGATCCGATTACTATCTTAACCAATCAGACACACCTTACTGGGTGCAGTGACGATACTCTGTCTGTAGGAGTCGCTCTCCAGGATCTCTGTCAGCTTGCAGAGCAGGAAGACGCTCATCTTCACAGCATTCAGCTGCTCTTTCTTGTCCTGGGCAGAGAAGCTGGTAGAGAGCAGGAGGGCAGGAAGGGACACCGACAGGCCGCTCACCACTGCAGGATTGGGGGGGTTTGATTAGGTTTGAGAAGCACAGCTACAGCTGTAGATAGTTTGAGGTGGGTTTTCTGCAACACAGCGGACACTTACCTTGAACGAGTAACTCCAGAATGTCCTCTTTCACACTCAAATCCAAATTGTGACAGTGTCTAAGAGAAGCACAAGAATATTGCTTGAGATCTGCAACACATTTCACCTATACTCCCTGCAACACATGCAGTATAAACTATACTCACTGCAACACACTGAACCCCGTGTCGAAGTGCTCCAGGATGCATACCGGCCCTTGACTTCTCAGCGCTGACTTGAAACCTGCGTGACCACAATAGTTACGGTCCAGTGGCGCTGAATCTGGACCACGCTGGAACATTCAGCCGACAACAACGCAGTTCAGATAGGGAACTTACTGTTGACGAGAGAGGGAAGCTGTTTGGGCGATGCGACGTCTTGAACCACATATTGGTTGGACCCTCCCGTCTTAACTAGATCACCCACGCATACTGGCACGAAAAAGTCCCACGACATTCCTGTGGAGGAAGACAGAATATCCATGTTTACTGATGTTTTGAAACGGTCAACCTCGGCCTGTAGCTGATAATTATGCTCCAGTGATATGTACTGACTTGTTGAAATAAGACACATAAAACACGGAACTATCTCTTTGTTAGACTACTGTTGGTTAGTTTAATGAAACTATTCGTTTAAACAAACGTAGTTCTGATAAAACTGTTTACTGAAAAGTAACTCCAATCTTACTAAGCTAGACAGAGGCCACTGTTCCAAGCTAACTAGCCGGCTCAATTTAAACCGTTAGAACTTGCAGTTTAATCGGTTAAATTCAAAGTAATTACAACTATTTGAAGAAAAAACGTACCTGTGTTCTTTGTTGTTCCCCCAGCCAGTTTAACCTGTCCAGTTGTTCTATTTTGAGATGATGTTGGTTCAGAATCTAACGACTCGAGACAACAGCTTTTAAATTCTGACTAAACACGCGCCAACGGAAGTACGTCATCACTGGTCCCTCCCACACTACCTTCTACTTCCTGTTAGAGTTGCCGACGTTTACGGTGCGAAATGTTAAACTGCATTTTTGCTTCATTAGTCCAAAATAACAGACCAAAGACGGTAATTTGAGGTAGTAGCTGTATTCAAAAAAAATAAAATAAAATTTTTCCAATTTCAGTTTATCTGCGTTTCAGCTACTGTAACATTTTCCCTTGAAACATTTTCTCACTTTCATTTCAGACAAACCCACTATCACACTTTTAAAACCGATCAAAATTAATACTGTAAACATGACCCTCCCTCGCCTTTATTTACTCTTCTAGACAAAATAGAGGAATATACACCACTAAAATAATCCTAACTCAAATGTAACATCTTCCAATCTACAAAAAAAAAATCAAATTCAGTGTAAAGCATATTGCAGTAGGATAAAGAAAACTAATAACGTTAAATAACACGCAACATTTTGTCTTTCTTTCTAACTCAAGGTAAAAAATATATATATTAGAACAAATAATCTGTCACTACACACAACCAGTCTAGTTTCTATCATAATTTACATCAAACTATAAACATTAAACCCTATGCAAACTGCATAAGACAATGGTAATAAAACAGTGGAAACCAAGCTTGATATAACAAGACAGGTGATGACACAGTATTTGATATATACCATCCAAAAAGTTCAAAAGGACTACTTTGATCTCGTTCTTTCCCAGGTGGTCTTAATACTCTGACCTGTCTTGATTCATCTTATTTTCTCTTTCTGTCTTGGGAGCAGCGAGGACAATACCTGATATGAGAAAACATAAACATTACAAAAAAGGGGTAACAAGTGTTATACTTTTGCACCAGTGTTCTATTCTTTTTCAGAAGATCTAAAGTTCCCAATGTTTTCAGGATATCATAATGAAATATTTCTCAATCTACTCTAACCTACTTCATTACTACATCTAGGTATGGTTAGCTTATTTAACATAAACCCATTCTCTCACCATTTTCCTCTTGGTTTGGTCGTCAGGCCAACGCAGGCAAAGTGGAACCACTCAATGGAACACTGGAGAAGAACAATCAAAACTCCATCAGACAAACTACTCCTCCCCCTCGCTATCCGACCCATGCAGATGGGTCAATTAACACCGCATGACCCTGAAGAGGAACATCCGAAAGACTCTTACATCTGTATTGTCACAGCCAATCATCTCTCCGTACGACACCTGGTGACACAGGCAGTAGGTGGGTTCATTGGGGTCGACAGGCATGTCCAGAACATCGGACGGATGAACGTTCCCGAAGTTGGAAGAAGGAGCGCTGAACTCCCCTCTGAGAAGAGAATGGAAAAAAAAACAGAGACAGGAGGATGAGGTCACCTCACCACGACAGGTAAAATGATGGTGATAAGATGATCTAAACCAGTGGTTCTCAACCCTTGTCCTCAAGGAATATCTGTCCTGCATGTTTTAGATGTTTCCCCCCCTTCCAACACACCTGATTCAAATGAATTGTCATTAGCAGGCTTCTGCTGAGCTTCACAATGACTCAGGTGTGTTGAAGCAGGGAAACATCAAAAACATGCAGGACAGTGGGCCCTGAGGACCAGGGTTGAGAACCACTAATCTAAAGCAGGGTTTCCCCCAGGGTTTCCCCCAGCCCTGCTCCTCAGGAACACCGGTACTGCATGTTTAAGATGTTTCCCTGCTCCAACACACCTGGTTCAAGTGAATGGGTTGTTATCCAGCTCTGCAGATACCTGTTAATGACCATTTCTTTGAATCAGGTGTGTTGGAGCAGGTAAGCATCTTAAACATGCAGGACAGGTGTGCTCTGAGGATGTAAACAGGGGTGACATCAGAAGCGAGAGAGAGGACAAACGCACGGTTGGAGAAGTTTCTTCTGTGCGCTCTTGGGACTTCCCTCATCGTCCGAACTCTTCACTTTAGACCGAGTTTTAGCCACCTTCTTCTCTCTCTGCACCCTGGAGTCCCCTAGAATGCGGAGAAACGAAACATGTTGCCACATTAATATACAATTAAAAATTTCTCTTTAGGACCCAGCGTGTAAACGTTGACACTTACTTTTCTTTCCTTTGCTGGAGGCGGAGTCATAATCTGTGCTCTCTACCTGCTTCTCCTTCAGATCGGCCTCAAACCGAGCCAGATCTGTGTCCAGCCTCCTGATGTGTTTGTCCACCTGAGGAATTACAATTATATCTACAATCAGTCATTTAGCAGACGCCAGAGAAACTTCCAGCAAGGACAGGGACAGGGACAGTAGGGAGAAGTGCCTTGCCCAAGGACACAACGTCATGTTGACAAAGCCAGGGTTCGAAGCAGGTACCTTCTGATTACTAGCCCGACTCCCTAACCGATTTGCACCACGTCTCCACATGAGCCAAAGCAGGTATAAGAAACATTCACCTGCACCTGCAAAGGTGTATCAGGGAACGGCCTTGTTGACAATCACTGCTTCTGCTCACCATTTCATACGTCTGCATGGCCAGTTGAACCTTATCATCTCCAAACTCTTTGCATTTGCCGAAGGACTGTTGGATCTGCCTTAGGATGGAGAGTTTCTGCTCCGAGGAGAGAGTTCTCGCGTTGGAAGTGTACTCTTTGGCCAAATTGTCGATCTGGCCCTTCAGATCTGCAGAGGACACACACATCCCTGAATTAAGTGACCATCAGCAGGCATTTGTAAGTGTATACACCCTGTATAGACTCTGGATGATGGTGATAATGGGGGCACGATTGTATTTTAATAATCAGAAATCAGATTACTTTATTGATCCCGAGGGAAACGGCTGATTGAGCCATTCTGTGTCGATATAAACACTAGCTTTTTGTTTCTCACCTTCTGTGCGTTGGTCAAGATCTCTCATTAAGTTGAAGTTTCTTTGCAATTCAAACGGCAAGTTCTCTATGCCTGGGAAACAGGGAAATAGGGTGAACGTCAATAAAACATATAGTCAGTATGCATTAGGAAGACATTTAGGTAGATTGTTTACTGAAAGCTCATCGTTATGCGAGAACGTGCAGGTAGTTTCCTAAACATTTGAATGTTGACTAGCTAGTTGACTGCTTGCCAACGCCATATTAGACCCATGTGTGCAATTTCGTTGCAATGTACCGATCAAGCGTATGGATGACGTAAGGCAAACAATTCGGTTTTAGGGGTGATCACCATCCTTTGTATATTAATATCTCTAATATGAACTTGAAAAATAACTCACTGTCCAGGTAATGTTCCAAATACATTCCCGCCGCCATTTTGGAAGACGTAAACAACCCAACTTCCGGTGAAGAAGGATGTAGTTCCTGTAAGTGTTTTAATCAGTGTTGAACTGTTACTCACACACACGTTTATCATTCTTATCAACAAATAAATGCTTTTTATTTTATCGGACTACACTGACAGTGAAGTAGTAAATTAACTATCCCAATGAAATCATAGATAGAAATAGAAATGTGAAGACAATTCAGAATTTATTTTAACTCCCAGATTATTTGCAAGATTTGTAACATCAATGTCTTTCAAAGGAAAACAAACTAAAACAAAATAATAAAAAAAACACACTGAGGAAAGATACAATTATGACTGATATTACAAGGGTCATTAAAGTTCAGAAGGTCCACTACAGTTAGGTCTTTTTAAATTACAGATGATCACTGATATCTCTGGCATGACCTTGAAAGGAGGACTGCATTCAGAATTCATTAGACAAAGTAGAAAATCCACATTCTTCCACTACAGATATACGTCTCTGTAGACAGGATCTACTGAACACGACCATGCGAACAGATCTCACGTCACATTATCAAGTCGTTCAAACTCAAGACAACTTTGTAATACAAGTTCATTGTCCACCATCTTATTTCACAAATTTCTTCAACTGGTTGAATTTATTTTTCCCCATTCTGTTCTTTTTCTTCTTCTTCAAAGGGGATTTCCTCTTTTTGTCTCCTTTTTTCTCAAACCTGCTCCCATCTTTCTTCTCCGCTTTTCCCTCCGTCTTCTTCACCTCTTTCACAGTCTCTCCGTCCAGTTTGGGTTTCTTTGCTCCACCAGGACCATCGTTCTTCTTGGCTTTCTTCTGAAGGGGCCCTTTGACTTGTTTTCCAGCAGCTTTGGCTGGTTTTCCGTTAGCTTGTGGCTTCTGAGGAGGCCCAGTCTTCCCAGGAACAGACTTCTTAGTCTTGACTTTGACCTCTGAACTGGACGGTCCCTCCTCCACAGCCGGTGGAACTTCAGTCGACTGAGCTGCTTCCGTCTCTTCTTCTGCTTCTGGAAGAATTTTTGATGCATAATTAATGATCAGATTCATATTTAAAAACACGCTACTTTTGATTAAAACCTGAAAAGTAGAAGAAGACGCTGCTCTACCTTTTCTGGTTAAAGCAGTTGGAACCGCGTTTGAGAACTTCTTCAGCTTGGCGACGAAGAACCCGTCCATGTTGTGAGAGTGAGGGTAGAACCGCCGTGAGAGACGGAGAGATGGATGGAACCTGCGTTCTTTGAACCTAAACATCATAGAACCATGAATGAAACACTGACAGAGAGCAGGAGAAACAGCTTTCAACTCTTAACACAGTGTTGTGGGTATTTCTGCACCCCCCCCCCCCCCTTACCTGGTGAAACCTTCTTTGCCAAAGTCTAGTCCAGTTGGAACAAGCTTTACATTTCTTTTCTTCAGGGCATAGTCCACTACCCACTCATTCTCCTCCACCTAGTGACACATATCACTTTTTAAACCAATCAGCTCACATTTACCTGCTTTGTATCTAACCTCAACATTAAAAAGGTTGCAGTGTTGGTAACTGAAGTGGTCACTAACCATGATTGAGCATGTGCAGTACACCAGGTAGCCTCCAGAGGGCGAGTCTGAGTTGACTGAGTCGATGGCAGACAGCAGTAGTTCCTTCTGAAGGTGGGCTAAACGCAGGATATCAGCCTCATCCTGACAAGACAGGAACAGGTGATACGTTAGTAACAGGTGATACGTTAGTAACAGGAGATACGTTAGTAACAGGAGATACGTTAGTAACAGGTGATACGTTAGTAACAGGTGATACGTTAGTAACAGGTGATACGTTAGTAACAGGTGATACGTTAGTAACAGGAGATACGTTAGTAACAGGAGATACGTTAGTAACAGGAGATACGTTAGTAACAGGAGATACGTTAGTAACAGGTGATACGTTAGTAACAGGTGATACGTTAGTAACAGGTGATACGTTAGTAATAGGTGATACATTAGTAGAAATTATCCCTTACGGTCCCCTAATGGGGACATTTCAGAGGCGCACACATTTATTCAATGCATTGGCCGGGATTCGAACCCCCACCGGGATTGAAACCCAGGCTTTCTGCACATGGTAGGCAAGAATCCTACCACTGAACCACAAGTGCAGCCTAGTAACAGGTGATACCTCAGTCTCGGTTGTGTAATGTGATGATGTTGATGCGGTTGGACTCGTACCTTGCTGGTCTTCACAGCAGGGTCTTTGGAGATGACTCCTGTTCCGGAACAAGGAGCATCGAGAAGCACTCTGTCGAAACCTCCCATGACCTGGACATTTTTGGGGGGGTTGATTAGCAACAATTCGACCGGTGTCATCCTACAGAAACATGTGCTGACTCATGGTTTGCCCTCTGTAACCAGGTGAGTCTCACCTTTGGGAACTGTCTGCCGTCGTAGTTACACACGACAGAGTTGGTGACGCCCAGACGGTGAATGTTTCCCACCACGCTCTTTAGCCGGTCTGCGTTAGCATCGTTAGCTACGATCACTCCGGTGTTCCTCATCAGCTGTGCTGCAGGAGGCAGGCACACAACACTTAGCAACCTTGGTCATTCACATATTTAACTGAAGGTTTTAGATCAGGGGTCTCCAACCCTGGTCCTCAGGGAGCCACTGTTCTGAAGGTTTTAGATGTTTACCTGATCCAGCACACCTGATACTAATGAATAGGTGTTTATCAAGCTCTGTGGAAGCCTCATAATGACCATTCATTAGAATCAGGTGTGCTGGAGCAGGGAAACATCTAAAAATTTCAGGACAGTGACTCCAGAGGACCAGGGTTGCCCACCCCTGTCTCAGTACATGCACACACAGCATGCAGGATATAGATAAGCAGTTCTAATGCAGAGGCATGGTGGAACTCACCCATATATGTGGTCTTGCCTCCTGGAGCAGAGCTCATGTCGAGCACAGACTCCCCCTCCTGGGGAGCGAGGGTCATGACAGGCAGGAAGCTGGAGGCTCCCTGCAGCATGTAATGACCGGCCAGGTACTCTGGTGTCGCACCTGACATCACAATCAGAATTTGTTTTTATTTGCCATACAAGTTAAACAAACACAACATTTACTTTGGCAAGGTGGAGCAAACAAAGAACATATACAAGACTTAAATAAAGATTACAAATAAAAAGTAGGTAATAGCTATACAGTAAGGGGTATATAAAAACTATGAATAGTACATATAGAGTATATGGGTGAGATCACACATGGACACACACCAGACGAGAGAGAAAGTGAGAAAGGAAGAAAGAGTGGGACACCCACACACACACACACCTGCTTAATCACACTGCTGTTACTCACCTATAGGTACTCCTGAATCAAAGATGACCAGGCCTACTTTAGACCACTTCCCCAAAGGATCCAGATTCACTCCTCGGTTGATCAAAGCCTGAAGAGGACAAATATGGATGACTCAAGTCTGCCAAACAGAACACATTCACGCGCAGTCTCTCTCCGACTACAGGTAGAACAGTTTACCTGGGCCAGGTCCCTCCTCCTTGTTTTGAGTGTATTGGTCCTAATGGTGACGGGTCTCTGAATTTCATTGGCCTCTAGAAAATCAATCAGCTAAAAAAACAACCCCCCCAAAAAACAGGACAAATCAAAATGGATTTTTACAATAGGAAATAACAGCTTTGAACACAACGATGCATTAAAACCAGTATGAAGTCGTCCGTTCAGAGAGGAAGTGAGCGCTGCCTGCCCTGACACACACCTCTGACAGTGGGAATATGTCCATGAGCTTCTCGATGAGGAAGGTGTTGTAACTGTAGTACATGCACAGATCTCTCTTGAGGAGGGAGATGTACTCAGAGCGATCCTTCCCCTCCTCCCTCTTGATGGTGAAGTGAGTGAGGACGTCCACATTGTCCTTGATTCTCTGGTAGATCGTTTGTAAATCCAAAGGCAAAACAGCTAAACAAAGTAGAGAGAGAGAGAGAGTGGTTAGTATTGACAGCAGTTACACGAGTGACAAGGCTTGTAGGAATCTGTTTTATTTGCCATGCAAATTGTACTGAATTTACTGGGGCAGGATGGTGTAAGACAAGACATATACAGAACTTAAATTAGTAGTAAAGTATGATAAACAAAAAATTACAGATGTTATAGACGTACCTCAGTGACAATTCATATCAACACTGATCGAAGCTATCATGCATTCATGCAATCATGAATTCATGAATCAGACTGATCTCATAGTAGCTCTCACCCTCTTTCTCTGTCTCCTGTGCTCCAGGTAATGTGAACTTGTCCATGTCATCCATGTTGATCTGTACGGTGTCCTCCTCCTCTTCATCTCCATCCTTCCCCCCTTCATCATCATCATCATCCTCCTCCTCCTCACTCTCCCCGGCCATCTCTTCTTCCTGTTTCTTCTGTTTCCTGGCTGCTCGCTCGATAGGAAGCAGCTATTGGAGGGAGGATAGAAGAAGAAACCAGTAAGGTTCAGAGGTCACATGATCAGGGGGAAACCATGACTTGAACTGCTTCTTTACCGATGTACCGTACCTCCTCTCCATCGCTGTCCGCTTCCCCCGCGGCCCCTCCCTCGCTGCTGTCATCCGCCACACCGTAGTCATCAACCATCTCCTCATCATCATCTTCCTCATCGAACTCCAGGCCTTTTTCCTCCCCCTTCAGTCCCATCTTCTCTTTGAACTCATCTTCATCATCCTCCTCCTGTTCCCATTGGCTGTCGCTGTCTTCCTCCTCTTCCTCAAGCTTGCGCTTTCTCGCAGCAGGTTTCAGCCACTTGCTGTTCTCGTCTGTGAATCCTGGAGATGAGAGAAAAAGCGAGAGAGAGAGAGAGAGAGACAGAGAGGGAGAGAGAGAGAGAGAGAGAGAGAGAGAGAGAGGAGAAAGAGAGAGGGAGAGAGAGGAGAGAGGGAGAGAGAGAGACAGAGAGGGAGAGAGAGGGAGAGAGAGAGGAGAGAGGGAGAGGAGAGAGAGAGGAGAGAGGGAGAGAGAGGGAGAGAGAGGGAGAGAGAGAGGAGAGAGGGAGAGGAGAGAGAGAGAGAGAGAGGAGAGAGGGAGAGAGAGGGAGAGAGGAGAGAGGGAGAGAGAGGGAGAGAGACAGAGAGAGAGGGAGATCAGTCACTGACAGCTCAGTACAGAGCAGAAGGCTGGCTTATTCATACTCTGAATAAGAAATGGACAATCAACACATCTTCATTTACCTTTTTTCACCACCTCTCCTTTCACATCTTTTACCGGCTTCTTGGTTACTTGAGTTCTCTTCACAGCACTATATAGAATAATGACAGGGAAAAATAAGTTAAAGACCAAGAACAGTTAATATTGTTAGGTTTGTAGTGAGATGAACATGTCACAAGTCATTTTCGATCTAAATATACATCCAGAACCCTTCATCCTCACCGTTTCCTGGCTCTACTTGACTGTCGCTTCGGTGCGCTCTCCTCTGTGAACGAAAACACAAATCTCACCAATCAATGAAAAGGAAAACGTGTCCTGGTTCTACAACAGTGACCTTCTTCCACCCATCGTACAGAACTAGCGGTAGATACAGGATTTAAATGATCCATGATGATGATGATGAGGAGGAGCAGACAGTCTTCCTCACCCTCCGGCAGGAACTTGGACAGTTCCGTCTCAGCTCCCTTCTGCTTCCGAGACTTGCGCCCTGGCCCCCGCTTCACCCTGTTGGTGGGATCCAACTTTCTCCCCATGACGGCTGAGCAGAAACCCTGGAGGAAACATCAATGACAACACTTCATTTAAACATGTGAGCTGTTTGAAGGTTGTTTATCAAAGCATTTAAACTGGTAAAAGCAGCCGCTTGGTGCGTCAAAACTGGCTGCATTTAAAGTTCTCCACGAGGTCTTCAAAGTTACTATTTAATGAGGCTTCAAACAGCCCAACAACTTAAAAGTAATAATCCTGATAGCAATAAATACCCTGGTAGTTATCACTAACGTTTTTTGAAAGGGTTAATAGCAAGTTCAACCTTAAAAATAGTGCAAGCTACAATTAGCTGACTAGCTAAACATAATTTAACTGGTGTGGTCAGCAGTTTTGCATGGCTCAACTAAAACGTATTCACATTTACAAATAGTTACGGTACACAAATAATCCCACAACTCACCCTTAAGATATCAGTCTACTTTGATTCTCTGATCAGACGCAGAGAGACTGCGGCACATGTGGATCTGAAACACGTTGATCTTCTGAAAATTACTGAGACTTCCGGCGCGTAACATCTACGACATGCAGTCTGAAGTGACGCACTGACGCGCCCAGAAGAAGGGTCACGTCATATGTCTGCGTCCTTCCATCCCGCAAGCATGGCAGAGCCGATCAGTAACAAACGTGGGTTTGAACATTTAGACGAATATGAACCAAAACCTGCCAAACATCTTCGCAGCCTTCACGATCGTATGTCTGAAAGGAGGCTGGTAGTTGTTCTAGAAGGAGCAACGCTAGAGACAGTGAAGGTAAGAAGACAGGAGTTGTCTTCCATTCACAAAGTTCTCTTGTCGTGTAAACATGTTGCCTCTATGTCACTATATGTCACTCTATGTCACTGTGACAGTTCATACATACTTCCTATCCCAACATTTTTTCTCACAGGTTGGGAAAACCTTCGAGCTGCTAAATTGTGACCAACACAAAGGCATTATCATTAAAAGTGGGAGGGATCCCGGCAAAATTCGACCAGATATCACTCATCAGGTCAGTTGTGAAAGAGCTTTAAAGACTTCAGTCAAATGAACCAGCTCCATTTCTGATCTAACATGTGTTTCCTGCGCTCCGCTAGTGTCTGCTGATGTTGATGGACAGCCCGTTAAACAGAGCAGGTCTTCTGCAAGTCTACATCCATACGGAGAGAAACGCCCTGGTGGAGATCAACCCACAGACTCGCATTCCTCGAACCTTCCCCCGTTTCTGTGGCCTCATGGGTAAGACTGGTGACCCTGTCTCTGTCTTGTTCCTTTCCATCTTCTGTCTGGGCTCGTGGGAGAAAATCATGTTCAGGGATGTAAGACTAAAACCTCAGATCTATAATCCAGTCTTTTAACTTTTCACTTCCATCTCTTCTTCTACCTCTTCTAGTCCAACTTCTGCACAAGTTGAGCGTGAGGGCGGCCGATGGGCCCCAGCGTCTGCTGAAGCTGATCAAGAACCCCGTATCGGACCACCTGCCCCCTGGGTGTCCCAGAATCTGCACCTCCTTTTCCGCCGGGGAGGCTGTGTGCCCCCGAACCGTGGTGCCGGCGGAGGGGCCCGCTACTGTGGTGGTGGGGGCGTTTGCACACGGAGCAGTAAGTAGTTGTGGATAACTAACTGTGAGAGACTTACAGCAAGAACAGGCACATTCCCCCCTGAGGCAAGTAGGGTGAAGTGCCTTGCCCAAGGACACAACATCATGTTGCCTCAGCCGGGAATCGAACCGGTGACCTTCTGATCACTAGCCTGACTTCCTAACCACTTAACCTCCTTGTTCTCCTCAGGTGAATGTGGACTACACAGATAAGACAGTCTCCATTAGTAACTACCCCCTCTCTGCTGCACTGACCTGTGCTAAGATGTGCTCTGCCTTTGAGGAGGTGTGGGGGGTGTTATGAGGAAGCTGCCAAACTGCTGCTCCAGGAGGAGACGCCAAATACATGGACTAACATGGGAGAGGGAGGCTGGAAATACAGACTGTTTCAGCAGTGGTGTTCTGTGAGACGTGGATATGTGTGTCTATAGTGCGACTGATGTGTGTGAAGATGTATGATTTCTTTTGTTACTAGTTGGAATTCTGCTGTTTGAGATAATACTACATGTATTATCAGTTTAATATTCACTTTACTTTTTGTATTTGTTCTATTTGTCTTTTTCGGCATTTCTTCAATCCTTCAAAGATTGATATTAAAAAAGAAAATCAAATCAATAAGGAGTATTCGGAACTAAAATACCTGACCTGTATCTACAGTATTAATACTATAATACTTTTAAGTAGGCTAATTTAGATCAATACAGAGCTAGCCATTTATTGTCGCTAGCCTTGCTACTCTAACTTCCAGTGATAATTGACGCATATTCACGTTTTATTTGAGCGAATTAAAGAAAAAGAAAAATTCTAACTTCTCTCGATTGGTAACAAGGTAACTCTAACATTTTCTCAGAGAAAGTCAAACGACAATGTGACAGCTTGCTTGATATTAAAGTCATATTTATGTTCAATTTATATCGGAATCACAACCTTTGAGGAATCTCAAATACTCACATTCAACATAAAGTAATTAGCTACAATAAAATAGAAACACACTAATATGATGCCACTACTTTGCTTCCATAGACATTCTCTGCATAATCTGCATGGAATCTATGAGCTTCAGTTTACAGCAGACTTGACCACTAACTTTGACGGGCTAATTGGTACTTGATCAATGTCTTTAATCGTCACCTCAGCAGGTGTTTGTTAGATTCTGTTGTGGTTTGTCAGGGCAGGTCATTGTCGTTGGGCAGAGGTCAGAGTTCGTACATAAAACAGTCACCAAGAAGGAAGGTTCAAAGGGCATGAACTCACGGTAGGGGTCAGAGTCACAGGTCATCTGAAAGATGAGGGACAATAAATCAACATAAAAAAGAATGTAACTACCGTTTTCATAAGTATGAATTATGAATAATCATGGTTATTGTTTACCTGCGTGAATGAGGTGAGAAACAGGTGAGTGTGTGAAAGACCCGATAGAGATGAATCATCAGGTGTCTGCTTCAGGTTAAGATGATAAGCCTTAAAAAAAGGAGATTGAGGGGGGGACTGTGAGAGTGGGTGGGTATGTCGGTGTATAAAACATTGAACAGCGGTCCTTTTAAAAACGGACCTGCAGCGCCACCTGCAGGGCGGAGTACTGCACCCACATCTCCTGCTGCTGAGCTGAGGACAGGGTGAAGGCGCCCACTCGCCCTGCGCCCTCTGTAGCTCTGATGTACCCCTCCCACACGCACTCTCCCACACTCTGCACTGTCTCACTCTGAGAATGGACTGCAAATAACACAACAACACGCATGTGATTACACATTCAGTCATTTAGCAAACGCTCTGAGTCCAGAGTGTTTACAGTTTACAACCCATGAATGAATGTGTATTGATTAACGATGATGTCAGAAAGGGTGACTGTTGTCCTTACCGTCCGGTAGAAGGAGGTGCAGGACGTCTTTGGCGATCAAAGAACCTAAAACTCCGTAGTTAACAGCTGGAGGATAGGTTGGGTGGAAGAGAGGAGGTACGAACATCCCCACAGGAAACACCAGATCCTCCCCAGAGATGAACGGAGTGATTGACAAACTGCAGGAGGAAGAAGGTAGAGCGATAGAGAGATCAATAGAGACAAATTCAGATGCGTGTTGTTAGAATAGGATTCCCGTTCTCGGATGCCTGACAATGTCACCACCCTCTACAAACTGTGCAAAGACGAAGGTCAATGTTCTTACTGATGTTCCTCTGTCTCGGAGAAGAGATGGATGCGTTTCTGCTGCTGGAGGGAGAGGGTCTGGACATAGTTGGAGAAGTAATCATGTTCCTTTATGGTCACCTGGAAGTAACAGAGAGGTCAGAGGTCAGCATCAGCCAACAAGTCACGGCTGGAAGGTGACAGCTGGAACGTTCTTCTACCTTAGAGAACAGGTGTTCCAGTTCTGATTCACGGAGGACGGCTTCTCCAGATGACAATCTCGGCGTCAAAGACCAAACCTGGACAGATAAACAAGATGTACTTTCTTCCTTCAGTGTTATTTTATGACTAGAAGCTGACGATGAACTTATTTTGTTTGACCTTATTTCTGACAGACTGGTGAGATTCCTCGTCCCTCCATTTGAGGCCTGCCAGTTTGGACTTCAAGGAGGAAAACACATTCTCAGCCAACTCCTCCATCTGTATCAACACATGCTGTCACTCACACCGGGGAAGATCCTGACCCCTTTTTAAAAAGTAATCGACTAAATGTCCCACTCTCACTTGTCTGTGGGCGGCTGACTTGTGAAGAAGGTGAGAGAGCACAGCGTCGAAGCCTTTCTCCGTCTCCAAAACACACTGCCTCCAGCGAGGGCCTCTCTGCTTGAAAGGTCACCAAGAACGCAAACAAATCTTTAATCGAACAACCCAACCGCTTCACACCATGAAACCTGAGGGCTACAAAATTCTCCTCACAACTTTATTAACGAAAAACAGAAGTACCGTTTCTCTTCTGCTAACCTGTTCAGTGTGCCCTCGAGCTGAGGAGAAATTCCTCGCCGTCTCAGCAAACCTAGAATCCAGAGCCGGAATGAGCGTCTGCAGGAGAGTCAGGATCATGTAGGTGTGAACAGGGCCGCTGAAACCACAGAGGGAGGACAAGGAAAGGAATACATGAATGAAAAAATGAATAAAATACGTACAGTTACTTTAATAAGGAGTCAGGTGGCTCAGCGGGTTAAGGCGTTGGGCTCGTGATCGGAAGGTTGTGAGTGTCTACATGATGTTGTGCCCTTAGGCAAGGCACTTCACCCTACTTGCCTCAGGGGAAAATGTCCCTGTACTTGCTGTAAGTCGCTTTGGATAAAAGCATCTGCTAAATGACTAAATGTAACTGTAATACATAGCAGTGGTAGCTAACACAGTGTTAGCTATTCATTTAGGATGAGTATCGTTTGACTGCCTCTTCACAGTTCATCATACACACCTACCTGGTGCTCAGTTCATGTTTGTCCAGCCATTTGCCAATGATGCGAGACATGTGAACGATGTAAGGGAGGTTGTGCAGTAAGACGTGATCCGATTGGCTGACTGGGTGCGGATGAAAGGCAGCCTGCAAACATCCCAGCCAATCGACAGTAGGGGCCAAGGTCTGTGTGGATGATGAAGAGGGAGAAAACAAGGAATGAGTGGCTGTGGATGCAGGTAAACCAGAAAAGTGTGTGTGTGTGTGTGTGTGTGTGTGTACCTGGAGCTCTGTGATGGTCTTGCGCTGGTACAGCTGCCCAGTCTGCAGGCGGTGGTGGAGAGGAGCAGCAGCGACCGCCAGCTCCGAGGACAGAGAGATGAACAGACCCACATGGAGGCTACTGCTGAGGGGGGCGGAGCCAAGCAGAGCCAGGTACTTCTGACAGGACGCCAGGAAGGGACGCAAGATCTGGGGGAGGGGGGGAGAGTGGCGGGAGGGGGGGGGGAGGGGGAGAGGGGAAGGAGAGGGGAAGGAGGTGGGTGGGTTGAGGAGAAACTAAAGTATCTGGGATGGTGATGAATGTCAGGATGGTGGAACTCCTTTCTCCTGCGCTGCCCCCCTGATCTTCCAGTCACCTGAGTGTTCGCTTTAGACTTCTGTGTCTTCCTGCTCCATTCGATGGGAATCTGGAAATCAGGCTGATCAATCTGTCAACAAAAAACTGCTTTTAAACCACTGTGGTAGCAGTTTAATGATACTCACTTTCACACGTTATGTAGTACCCCCATGAGGTAAATAAAGTGCTGGTTCCTGTCTCTCTGACCTGTATGTATTTCTTGTTGCTCTTCTGATCAACATCGTTGGGGTCCTTTCCTACGTAGAGGCTGAAGAACGGGAAGGTGACATAGTCCCTCATCAGCAGAGAGAGCGTGGAGTTAAAGTCCGTCCGCTTCCACTCCCCAGACACCCCCCATCCTCCGAGCTGAGAAGAGAAGCATGGAGGAATGGAGGGAGGTCCAGGCAGTCTGCACAGGAAGTCAAATGAAAGAGAGGTCCCGCCCAGAGGCCCCGCCCCCGCCCAGAGGCCCCGCCCCCGCCCTGCGGTGTCACCTTCTGGATGAGTCGGAGAAAAGGTTCTTCTCCGGCGGCCTCGATGGGTCCCTCCTCCATACAGGAGCGGTAAAACACCCGGGCCTTCTGCACCGCTGGACTGGCAGATCCAGACTGATCCTCCATCTCTGAAAAACAGTCAAAAAGATCCAATAAGACGTCCGACTGGAATCCTCTGTATTCTGACCTGTGTGAATGTGCAAATGACAATATGCACAAGAGTAAAATACCCAGAATGCCCTTCAGTGACTGCAGCAGAGCCGTCTGTCTGTCCAGGATTCTGTCGGACATCTCTTCCTCTTTCCTGTCAGTCTGTCTCTCCATCCGTGACCTCCTTGACCTCCCTGACCTTTGTGACCTGCCAGGCACCACCACACCCCTTCTCCTCCGCTCACCCAGCAGGGGGGTAGGGAGTCCCTTGCCTCTCTGTCTCCCTCTGCTGGTCAGAGAGGGCCCGTCCGACCCACAGCTGAACAGGAAGTAGTCACAAGGCTGGGTGAATGGGTCAGCAGACAGGGACAGACGACCAGAGGCCAGCTGGCAAGCAGGGGTCAGGCAGGGTAACACGACTGAAACACAGAAAGGAAGAGTGCTGTGGGTGGGGAGCCTTCACAGTGTGTGAGTCCCTGCGTCTGGGTGTTTGCGTACCTGGTTGGGGGTGAGGGTTCTCTGGCTTGTTACCGTCTGCTGTGAGGGGATGCTGGGAGTAGTAGGCCAGGCCCAGAACTGAACTGCAGAGGGAGGAACCCAGGAGGAAGCAGAGGAGTCTGGAGAACACCCTGGGTTTCACTTCCTCTTCAGGCTGGGGAACAGCCTGGGGTTCAGAGAGGACCTGGGGCTGGGGTTCAGAGAGGACCTGGGGCTGGGGTTCAGAGAGGACCTGGAGCCCGGGGCTGGCCTGGGGTTCAGAGAGGACCTGGAGCCCGGGGCTGGCCTGGGGTTCAGAGAGGACCTGGGGCTGGACCTGTATTACAACACAGAAAAGTATGTTTTGTTGTTGTACCATTGAACTTTGCATTTAATTTTTCAATGCTACTTAAATCTGCCTACAATTAAACACAAGGAGTTTGATGTCAGATGTAATATTACAGTAATCCAGCTCAATTACTGTCTATGAAAGCAATTGCCAAGAGCCAAGCTGTTCAAATATGTTTCTGCTTAATCCAAAGTATTTTTCTTTCCATAGTTACTGTTGTCTAACAATGCAGATGTTGTCTTAATAACTCTGTAGTTCATACCTGAGACTCTGCCTGGTTTCCAGTCATCTTCTTCTTCTTTGCTCTTTAGTTCTGCCTTCTGTGTGTTGCATCCACAGGTGTTTTTTCTTATGATGCCTGCTCAAATATGGAGGCACCTCTTTCTCCCTCTCACTGTCTGTCCTCTCTCTCCCTGTCTTTTATCTCTTCCTCTCTCTCTCTCTCTCTCTCTCTCTGACAGCTAGCTGACATCTCAGCCCTCTCTATCTCCTTTCATCACTCACTTCTCTCCTCTGACGTTCTGATAAACACAGTGACTCACTGCTCCCAGCTCACCATTCAGAGGTGCTGCAGTCCTGGTACAGGACGTGTGTGTGTCTGTGGTCAGCAGTGTGTGTGTGGTCAGAAGTGTGTGTGTGTGTGTGTGTGTGTGTGTGTGAACTGACGTTTGGGAATCCCTCTGAACGTTTTCCACAAATGATACTTTGGTCTGTCTGCCATAGAACGACAGAGAACAGTGAGCTACATGTCTCCAGAAGGTCTGGTAGCGTGTCTGTTAGCGTGTCTGTTAGCGTGTACACACAGATCACTAGTGCACACATGTCCTGCTGTCTGCTCATCACTATCAGTGTGTGAGGTCTGCTGTGAACTGATAGAGGAGGCTTGGACGTGTGTGATGACACGACTGAGGATAGGAGAGGGAGGGAGGGAGGGAGGGAGGGAGGGAGGGAGGGAGGGGAGACAGAGGGAGAGAGGGAGGGAGTGACAGAGGGAGAGAGGGAGGGAGGGAGGGGGGAGAGGGAGGGAGAGAGAGAGGGGGGAGAGGGAGGGAGAGACAGGGAGAGAGGGAGGGAGAAAGGGAGGGGGAGAGGGAGGGAGAGACAGAGAGAGGGAGAAAGAGAGGGGGGAGAGGGAGGGAGAGAAAGAGGGAGAGAGGGAGAGAGAGAGAGAGGGAGGGAGAAAGAGAGAGAGGGAGGGAGAGAGAGCGAGGGGGAGAGTGAGAGAGAGCGAGGGGGAGAGTGAGAGAGAGACAGAGGGGGAGAGTGAGTGAGGGAGAGGGGAAGGAAGGAAGAAAGGGGGAAAGAGAGGGGGTGAACAAGAGGGAAGGGAGAGAGGGGGGAGGGGAAGAAAGGAGGGGAGACAGAGAGAGACAGAGAGGAAAAACAAGAAACCATGAAAAGAACTTACTGAGTATTTTGTTTTCATAAAAGGTGGAATTATCCCAAACTAACCAGCTCATTAGAAGGACAACTACTGTTTTGGCAATTAGCAGTTTTGTTTTATTATTTTGAGTACAGTAAATGAGAAGAGAAACAAATATAAGGTCAATAAGGTTGGCAATGTTGTTTTGAAACGTAAACACATACTGTACACTTTCACTCCATCATAACAGAGGGATTTATATAAGAACAACAACAAAAAATAAACAAGGCAAAAATCATACATGACAATTAAATTAAAGTGTTGCAAATGGAAAAGGCGTAACCATCATAACCATCATCATGATCATACTGGGTCAGAGATGATGGAGGCTTGATCACTAGGGTGAGAGAGTTTGTGCAAATAAAAAAAATGGATATAATACTTAAGATGGAAAAACATCGACATCATCATCATCATCATCATCATCATCATCATCATCATCATCATCATCATCATCATCATCATCATCATCATCATCACAGCTTACATACAGGCCTTGTCACATTTGGCCACCAGCTTTGGGATGTTGTATTGGTCTTGGTTTAACTGCTGTGCAAAGCGGTGGTCAGACTCATAAGAACGAATGTGTGTGTGTGTGTGTGTGTGTGTGTGTGTGTGTGTGTGTGTGTGTGTGTGTGTGTGTGTGAAGGAGTGTTGCTATGGGCAACAACAACCTAAATACAAGAGTGGGATGTGATCTTTGAGCACATGCAAACACAAGTCAAAAGAATCATATTGTTAACAGTACTGGAAGATTATAAGGAGAATAACTCAAAATATAACAAATACCAAGACACTATTAAACACTAGAGGAGTTATGGCAAAATAGTGGTATTCGTCGAAGACTGATATATACCATGAACAACACACACAACCAAATGAAAGATATAAAATTAAAATAAAAAAATGGTGAATGCCACAAGAAAGTAATGTGAAGTGTGAAAACTAAAAGTTTTTGATATTTGTTGTTTTTTCTTTCAGCGTTCAGTCAGTAAACTATTTAGCCAAGTATCTAAAGCTGCTTAACCTTCCTATTCTGTAGCGGCTGTTGTCGATACACGTTCAGTCATAATACTTTGATTCCTTGATCGTATATCAGGTTTAGAGCATTGATTGATTCAGAGAGAAGAAATAACGCAAAGCATTTTCAGTCGGAGGGCGCAAACTTAACACACTAAGTAGCAAAATTCGGGATCAACCTTTCTGTGAAACACGGCGGAGACACTTCAGGCTTCTCTCGTATTCAGTCACACATTGAATGACTGCGACACCGAGACACGTCTTTCTGTATAAGCTGACATGAAACAGCATTTGTACGAAGTAACTCTGAGATCTGAGATCGCTGGAATGGAATCTGTGATTGGCACAACTCTGTGTCTCTTCTGCTCTTGACAACACGCCACAAAACACAAACACGAGGGTGAAATTTGCTATTTAACTTCAAAGAATTTTCAACATGACTTATTATTTATGTCTTTTTTTTGTTATTTTTTCTTTTCTTGCACGATTCAACGGAGCAAGACTCATTAGAGATATGTTCGTGTTGCATGCCTATGAAGTAACAAGGTAGCGCAACAAATGAAAAAGTGTCAAGTTTGTGATTTTCCACGTCTTTTTGTCGTTGTCATTAGCCCTAGGGGAACTACATTTCCCATACTGCACTAGTCTGAAAACGTGCAATGCCTGATGGGATGTAGAGTTCTGAAGCAAGCACAATAAAGGCTGTTAAGCAACTTGTTTGCTTGCAGGCACTACAACTGCCAGTGTGCTTAAGATACTGCCAGCCCTCCAGAGCAGATCTGGTGGAGTTTGTCCACCTTAAAACCTCTATCGATTCATGTCACCTCAATGTTGGAAAGGGAGGCTGTTAGGCACTGGCTTAAGATCAGCTAATCCTCTTCTATGTCTTAACCATCACCATCTGAGTCAATAGACAACTGACCTCAGATCAGTGTCACTCAATCATTGAATCACCGTCAGTAACAGCCACCATCCCTCCCTAGACGCCTTTAGACGTCAGACAGAACATTCGTCAGGTCAGAGTTCAGAGGTCAGAAAGGGACGAAGGCGATGAAGGAGGGCGCCATTTTGGACTGGGGAGACTGAGCCCACCACAAAGATATGTTTGTGCAAGTCATGCTGGGGGAGAGTTAGC
>CM059294.1:15012500-15025000 GCA_030340665.1 Neosalanx taihuensis
TTTTGTTACTGTGACAAGCCTGGTTATATTATGTACCTTTGATGGAGAGGGAGATTTGATTGGCTGGTTGAAGGCGGAGGGCGGTGATGTCATCGTCTTAGGCTGCGGAGGCGGACCTGGGGCAGGAGGAGGGGGCGGGTTCACATTTTCCAGACTGCCAATAGGAGACTTCTTTAGGTGATTGAAGGCAGGGGGAGCCACTGTGCTGGTCGGAGGGACAGGGGGTTCTGGTGGGGGGGGAGGGAAGGAGCTGGCTGGGGGGGAGGGTTTGGGGGCGGGGGCAGGGGCGGGGGCAGGGGCGGGGGCAGGTTTGGAGGCGGTGCCAAATGGGGCAGGGGTGTGGTTCTTGTTCGGCTTCGGTGCCACCGGACCTGCCAATCGAACCCCGAACCCTGCCCCGGTTTGATTGACAGGAAGGGAACCACTCTTGGGAGCAGTGCTCGGGCCTTTAGCCAATGGCTGTGAGGCGGGGGCGGGCCCAGGAGCGGCAGACGCGCTGTGATTGGCTTGGTTTCGGTTGGTCCTGGCTTTCAGCTCCTCTGCCCAGGGCGCCGGAGGAGGCTTGTCTCCCATCTCTGGAGGGGGGAGGAAGGAGAGGGCGGGTTTGGGAGCGGTGGGGGGAGGAGCACTGGGCTGGCGGGCAGGGGCGGCAGAGTACTGGCTTGGTAACTATGGAGATGACAACAACAACAACAACAACAACAGGGTTAGTTAAAGCAGGTTCCTCTTGGTTCCCTGGTTCCTTGTTCAGCAGGTAGTTCTGCTCAGGTCTTATCAGTCACATGATCTCCACTCCTCCCAGCCTTCCTCTCCAGCCACGCTGTGGTATCCCAGCATGCACTAACACCTGCTCTGACGCTTCACTGTCTAGCTGTCTCTCCTGCTCCTCTCTGGACAGAGCTCTGCCTGGACCTTCAGAGGATCAGGGCTTCATCAGGAAGATCAGGGCTTCATCAGGAAGACCAGGGCTTCATCAGGAAGATCAGGGCTTCATCAGGAAGATCAGGGCTTCATCAGGAAGATCAGGGCTTCATCAGGAAGACCAGGGCTTCATCAGGAAGATCAGGGCTTCATCAGGAAGATCAGGGCTTCATCAGGAAGATCAGGGCTTCATCAGGAAGACCAGGGCTTCATCAGGAAGATCAGGGCTTCATCAGGAAGACCAGGGCTTCATCAGGAAGATCAGGGCTTCATCAGGAAGACCAGGGCTTCATCAGGAATATCAGGGCTTCATCAGGAAGACCAGGGCTTCATCAGGAAGATCAGGGCTTCATCAGGAAGACCAGGGCTTCATCAGGAAGATCAGGGCTTCATCAGGAAGATCAGGGCTTCATCAGGAATATCAGGGCTTCATCAGGAAGACCAGGGCTTCATCAGGAAGATCAGGGCTTCATCAGGGAGATCAGGGCTTCATCAGGAAGATCAGGGCTTCATCAGGAAGACCAGGGCTTCATCAGGAATATCAGGGCTTCATCAGGAAGACCAGGGCTTCATCAGGAAGATCAGGGCTTCATCAGGAAGACCAGGGCTTCATCAGGAAGATCAGGGCTTCATCAGGAAGATCAGGGCTTCATCAGGAATATCAGGGCTTCATCAGGAAGACCAGGGCTTCATCAGGAAGATCAGGGCTTCATCAGGGAGATCAGGGCTTCATCAGGAAGATCAGGGCTTCATCAGGGAGATCAGGGCTTCATCAGGAAGATCAGGGCTTCTGATATCAGAGATGTGCTGCCAACATTTCTCTGTTGTTACTCAGTAATTCTGAGTCAGATAACAACTTTGTCCATTTATGGACGCTTGGCAGACGCTCTCTTCTAAATCCAGTTATGGATTTATTTCCCTCTCTCTGTCTCTCCCTCTTCCCTCCCTCCTTCTCTCTCTCTCTTTCTCCACAGCACTATATACATCCCTCTACCCTTCTGTCTCTCTCCTCCTCTCTCTCACTCACTCCATCTACACTTTACTCATCCCAGAGTTCAACTCAAACAGAAAAACAAGCATGTTGGAAGCCGTCCAAACTGCCCCCATGAGTGTTCTGTCTGTGACTCATGCGCTTTATCTCTCCCTCCTCCCCTCCCTCTCCCTCCCTCTCCCTCCTCCCCTCCCTCTCCCTCCCCCCCAGCCCCCCCCCCCCCTCACATGTCCTCTACCTTGGGGTTGAATGGTCCTCTGCTCTCCATCTCAGACAGCAGGTCAGTCAGAGAGTCCAGCTGCTGGTCAAAGCTAGTCTGCTTCTCTATCAGGTTCTGAGAGGGGGGAGGGAGGGGGAGGGAGGGAGAGGGAGAGAGAGGGAGAGCAGGAGAGAGAAAATGAAGAATATCATAGAAACGAGGTCAGGATCCTTCATCCATCCACATCATTTGACAAACTGCTATGAAAGTGTTCCACAGACTCACCGGGGAGTTCCTGATGTCACTGGAAGCACTGGGGACGGGGAGAGGGGGGGGAGGAGGGGGAGGAGGAGGGGGAGGAGAGGGCGAGCTGGGGTGACAGGCAATATCCTCAGGGGGATCCGGGAGGGGCAAGTCATCAACGGCGGGTGGAGGAGGGGCGGGGAAGGCAGGGTGGGGGTCCTTCAGGGCAGGGGGTGTGGTGAAGCATACAGGGGGCGGGGCTAGTTGCTCGGCATCATCCAATGGAGGAGGAGGGGGTGGGAAATCTGACAGAAAGCAGGATGTTGAGAACAGTTAAAGAGGCGTGACAAGATAACGGCTCCTCCTCCTCCACTTGTCATCCTGGACAGATCTTCACAGGACACTCCTCCTAATCCTCTGGAAACTGGAGGAGGGTTGTTGTTGTTTTGTCTCTCACGGACGTTCAGATGATTAGATCAAACTCAGAAACTAAGGAAAGATTCAACAACAAACCTGCTTTGGAACAACAAAATAACAACATGCTTTCAGCCAATCAGCTGTCAGAGGAGGACGGCTGCAGACATGCAGGACAGTCAGAGCAGTCAGAGCAGTCAGACGTTTCCGTACCTTCGTAGAGCGACGGAGGAGGGGGGGGCATCTCTCCCACGCGCCCTATCACCCCCGTGCCCACGGGCGTGGGGGACGGAGCGGACGGAGGGGTCACACTTTTGGGGCGGGGCGGAGCCACCGAGGCAAACTTCTTTGGTTGGTTGTAGAAGGACGGGGTCGTGACCTTGAGGTTGAGGGAGGAGCTCACCATGAAGGGCTTGGCGCTGCTGGAGTCCTCCATCTTGGATCTGTCTTATCTGAGGGAACACAAACACGGTTAAAACGACCCAGCGGCGTGTTCTGGTTAACTCTGAGAGGCTTGTCAAGTGTATGAACAGCAGCTGACTCTGAGGAGTCGGTCAGCGGTGGAAAACGTGACAGACTGCAGACTGTGATCGTGTTCTTTGTTGATGTGTTAGCAGTGACACATCGTGAAAACATCTCTAACATTCAGTCACACTGCAGCCACACACACACACACACACACACACAGTGGTGCTTTCAGAACCAGGGTAACATTGTCACGCGAGGTATGTCTAGAAGGGGGGTCCTGCTGCAGGTTAGCTCAAATATTTACCTCGCACATGTTTGCTATTAGCAGACGTTATCTGAGTGAGTCTGCCTCCTTAGACCAGCCCCAGCCCCAGCCTAAGCCCTCAACCCTCCAGACCCAGCCTCAGACCAGCCTCAGACCAGACCCAGACCAGACCCAGCCTCAGACCAGCCTCAGACCAGCCCCAGACCAGACCCAGCCTCAGACCAGCCTCAGACCAGACCCAGACCAGACCCAGCCTCAGACCAGCCTCAGCTCAGCCCCAGACCAGACCCAGCCTCAGACCAGCCCCAGACCAGCCCCAGCCTCAGACCAGCCCCAGCCCCAGACCAGCCTCAGACCAGCCTCAGACCAGACCCAGCCTCAGACCCAGACCAGACCCAGACCCAGACCAGCCTCAGCCTCAGCCTCAGACCAGACCCAGCCTCAGACCCAGACCAGCCTCAGCCCCAGCCCCAGCCTCAGTCCCAGCCTCCAGCTCTCTCCCTAGCCCTCCCTCTGCTTGGAGTGACAGCTCCTTCAGTCATAAACAACAAACCAAGTGAATTGCTCGTCTAGACAGCATCAGTCAGGGTTAGTTAGTTATTCATTCCTGAACGTCCCATCCTGGTTATAAAAGAGTGTTTCCTGTGTGCTGGTGGGGCAGGGCGGGGCTGGAGGATAGGAGGCTCAGACTGGGGAACCAACACAGTTCTGCTCTCCAGTTCTGTCTCACACACTCTGCTGTGTCTCACACACTCTGCTGTGTCTCACACACTCTGCTGTGTCTCACACACTCTGCTGTGTCTCACACACTCTGCTGTGTCTCACACACTCTGCTGTGTCTCACACACTGCAGGTTCTGACAGGACAAAGAATCCTTCCACAGGTGGAAATATGTCCTATGTGCTGACATGAGACAGGACTAGCTAGCCCACCTGACTGAAGACTTTTAACATGAGGGGTTGGACCAGCTTTCCTAGATCACCATATGTCAGGCAGCCATACTTCCAGTCCAGGTGACTGCAGGTACCGGGGGAGGGGAGGGGAGGGGGGGGGGGGCATCAGAACCTGGGTCTGAATCCAGGACTGAGCTGGAACTTAGCTGCATATAACCGTCTCTCTCTCCCCCTCTCTCTCTCTCTCTCTCTCTCTCTCTCTCTCTCTCTCTCTCTCTCTTCCCCTCCTTTCGTTCAAAAAACGTGTAAAAGGACATTCCAGTAAAGCAAGCAGACGAGTGGTGCAACCAGACACAGAAAGAGGTCAAAACACGAAGCAGAAAACTGCTTTTTACTTGAATAATGCAGAAATGAGCAGGAATGAAATATTCAGGAGGACAATATGGTGAGCTTGAGTGAGAAGACACAAATCAATCTGGCTGTCCTGACCACACACACACCCACACGCACATGCACACGCGCACACACACACACACAAACACACACACACACAAACAAACAAACACACACACACACACACAGACACACGGCTGGACACCATCCAGGTCCAGATCTGGCCCATGAACACAGAATATAAAACTAAAACAATTCCCACACGCAGATGAACATCCCTCTACCGTGTGTGTGACAGTATCGGGCCTCCCGCTTCCCAGGGTGCATCACTCAGCAGAACCCTCTGTCTCCGAGGGAAACACAGCACACTCTGATGTCTAATGACTCCACATTTTCATAATTTTAATTCACGCTTGACTTACAGCAAGTACGGGGACATTCCCTCCCCTGTGGAGAGTACGGCGAAGTGCCTTGTGACACAGCATCATGTTGGCACAGCCAGGGTTTCGAACCGGGTACCTTGAGATTACTAACCCAACACCCTCACCGCTCAGCCACACACTCTTCTGCTGTATTGATGTTTGTGGCTGGATTCAGTTTGATCCCAATCTGGATACACTCGATATGGGTGGGGGGGGCAGGGGAGCAGGGGGTTGGGTGGGGTGGGGGGGGTTTACACCACGGTGAGGTCAGCCATGATCCAGCCCCTGCCCCCTCCCCCCTCCTGCTGAACCTGAAGGAAACCTGATCCCCGAGATGAGACCCTCTCTCTGGCACTGAAGCACCATGACATCATCTCACCGGACATTTTCCTCTCTCGCCCCCACCTTAACCCCCTCTCCCTCCTCACCCCCTCCTCCTCTCCCCCTCCCTCCCTCTCTCCTCTTTCCCCCTTGCATTTCCTCCTCTCCCCCTCAATCTCTCTCCCCCCCTCCTCCCTCTCTTTCCTCGATGTCTCCCCCCCTCCCCCCTGTCACCTCCTTCCCATGACATCATCAGTGTCTGTATTCCATCACTGCAGCTTTACAGCCGTACCTTCAGATGACACGTGTGTACAGACGACAGACGCACCATTCATCATCTACAGTAAATAAGAGGTTCAAACTGGGTACATTATGAATTCCACATGGTCGGGCACGACCACCTCTCCTCATGGAGGCTTTCTGCTGTTGAAAGGACTGTGGAGACCCCAAGTCCACACAAAGCAAAGCACAAAGTCTCCCTCCCTCCCTCCCTCCCTCCCTCCCTCTCTCTCTCTCTCTCTCTCTCTCTCTCTCTCTGTGGGTAGAAGAAAGTTCCAGCAGTAGAAAGGCCTTGTTCTACTGTGCCTCAGTCTTCATCAGTGGGTGGTGAGTGGAGGCTGTGGTTGGCTGATAGCTGAACCAGTCTTCTCAAGGCTGACTGTGTATAAACTGGGTCCACAGAGCCGCAGACCTGCCTCACACAGACCTGCCTCACACAGACCTGCCTCACACAGACCTGCCTCACACAGACCTGCCTCACACAGACCTGCCTCACACACACCTGCCTCACACAGACCTGCCTCACACAGACCTGCCTCACACAGACCTGCCTCACACAGACCTGCCTCACACAGACCTGCCTCACACAGACCTGCCTCACACAGACCTGCCTCAACAGACCCTGCCTCACACAGACCTGCAGCCACACAGAACAGACACATGTGACATCTCCGCCCTGCAGGGCCACAGAATGACTATGCTATTGTTGCTACGACTTCACTATAGTACGACTAATGACACACCCACCTTCTGAGAAGAGCGTGTCTGTCTGGACGGGGGAGGGAGGGGGGAGGAGGGGGAGGGAGGGGGAGGGAGGGAGGGAGGGAGGGAGGGAGGGAGGGAGGGAGGGAGGGAGGGAGGGAGGGAGGGAGGGAGGGGGAGGGAGGGGGAGGGGAGCTCATGCAGTGACAAACAAGCTAATGATATCTTGTCTTACAGGTCACTAGCCTTCAAGTGAGCCTCCCTCTCTTTCTACCTCTCTCCTTCCTCTCCCATTGTCTCTCTATCTCTAGCACTCCTGCTTCCACTCTCTCTTTACACTCTCTCTCTCCCCCCTCTCTCTCCTCCATCTCTCTCCTTCTCTCCATCTCTCTCCCACCCAGTGTGACAGCAGAGACTGCCTGGCTTATGTCTAGCAGGCCGCTGTGGAGGCTGAGGCTAACGCTAGGCGAGCATCATCAGCCACCCAAACTTCTGCACACTGAGGCTGGAAGACAGGGAGGGAATGATGAAGGGACAACTGAGGAGAGAGAGAGGAAAAGAGATGCAGAGAGAGAGAGATGCAGAGACAGAAAGAGAGAGAACGAGAGAGGGGGGGGGGGGGGGTTGACAGAATTCCAGTAAACTAACAGTGGTGCCACTGCTACAACTACAGGCTTCTCAAACACACACACACACAGCTAACCCCAACTACAGGCTTCTCAAACACACACACACACACCCTAATCCCAAACAGATTCACTGAGTCAGAGTTGTTCATAAACATGGTCTATTATGGTGCTGCGTTCAAGACAGCAACACACATCCTCTCTGAGAGGACACACACATTATGATCCCAACCAAGTCTGGATAATATCGACCAAAGAGCAGATCTTCAGGTTATCCAGCAGCTGCGATGCCAGTTTGAATGCCATTTTTATGTTTGGGTTTGTGGGACCATTAAAAGCACTTAAAGCTTTAGCTAAATCCTCCTTAATCTCCCTACAAATGTTGCCAGTGAACAACAACACATCTACAGACAGTAGGGAACACACACTTTACTTCAGTCCTTGGAAATTAGTTTAGAGGAGCGAGTTTCCTACACATGTTAGCCTCTTGATCTAACACACAGTCTAAAGACTGACCGCAAGTTATAAAGAAGTGTTTCATGTGGCAAATCTAACTTTAACCCTTCAAATCAGCGGGTCATGACATCATGTGTCATGTTAAGAATGGACAGCTGGGAGAGGGAAATGTGGACCAAACTGGTCTGATCTGTCCTGCCCCACCCACCCACCCACCCCACACACAACCCAACCCCCCACCCCACCCTCCCTGGGTCTGGACATGCCCTCCATTATTTAAGCTTTCTACAAGTCTGCTTTCCCCGAACAGCTCAAAGCACTTCATAAATAACCATAATAACCATCATCATCACAGTTCTGTCCTCCACCATCTTAACCTGCAGATCCAGAGGTGTCTTCCTGGGTGGAGCTGCTAGCTGCTGTTAGCTCATCTGGATCCTTAGCAAACCAGCGACAACTGCAGGTCATTACACTGATGGTGTTTCCATGCTGCTTTCTTCCATCAAAATGCAGGATTATATCATCTTAATAACCAGGAGGACCGTGTGTGATGTGGCGGCATCATCCCTGATATCAGGCGGGGGAAACACTCACCTGCCTCGGTCTGAAACCCTGAACCCTTCAGCCTGGATCCAGCGGAGCTTCTAACCCTAAAACCTAAATATAATACTGACAAAAACCTTTCACTTGTTATATCTCTAAATAACCTATCTGTTTTATATATCTAAAAACCTATCTGAAAGCCATGAATATGCTGTCATTCCTGTCTGTTTAACTGGTTTGACGTCTTCAGTCAGTTTAACTTTAGAACTTGACTTCCGGTTCCGCGTATTCTGGAAATGTTAAAATTAATTATAATACATATTTATTTTTTATTCCCGGACAGAAAAGGGACGGACTGTGTCGGTAAACTGGGGGAATAATCACCGAGAAATGTGTTTTAAAGGCTGTGCAGTAATGCAGACAGAGGGACAGTTATCAACCAGGACATAACTTCACCTTTTTAGGACATTATTCTTAAGTTCATACCTGCTTTACACAGACCACAAAAACTGCATCCATGGTGTACTTCTTGGCATTGTCAGCAATTTGTCAATTATTCAAATAAAGATTTTAAATTGTATTTGCATACTTTTCGCCTATCTGATCAACCTAGACCAATGCCCCCGGATAAATACTTTTCACCGTCATAAAAAAATCACTATGATCACACCCAGATAAATACCAAACCTTAATAAATGTCTAAATGGACAACAATTTAGAATCGATCATTTCCTTACCCCTACGACTTCTTCTCGTCTTTCTCTATGTAGATCCGAACCTTGTCACCCCCAGAATGTGTGTCCAGTGTTAAACTCCTTTGGTCTCTCCCCCCTCTATGGTCTCCCCCCCCCCTCAGTTCCTCTCCCCAGCTGTTTGCTCCTCCCCCCTGCCTCTCTGCCTCTCTGGAGAAGGAATGACACCACGATCCCAAACAAGTTCTTTCTCGTTTGACTTTTGCTCAAGACGTTTATATTACTATGTAAACACGTCTCTCTCTCTTTTTTTTCTCCCTCTCTCTCCCTCTCTGCGTTTCTCTCTTATCCCTCTTTCTTTTCACACCAGTCTCTCTGCCAGCTTTGTACATGTGTGCAAAGTAATCTCCAGCAGTACCCCCTCTCTCTCTCTCTCACCCTCTCTCTCCCCCTCTCTCTCCCTCTCTATCTCTCGCTCCCCCCTCTCTCTCTCTTTCTCTTTCTATCTCTCTCTGGATTCTTGCAACATTCTTCATTCTATGACATCAACGCTGCCTGCCTTTCCTTGTAAGGTCAGACAGAGAGAGAGAGAGAGAGAGAGGGAGAGAGAGAGAGAGAGAGGGAAGGAGAGATAAAGGAGGTAAAGACTTGATTCGATACAGATACTAAACTGGTTGGGGAAGGGGGGGGGGATTCTGGCTGGAGCTTTGAGCCCCCAAAACCCCCAAACTACTCCCAGGTTTGTGTTCCAACAGTCAACTTGAAAAACATAAATAACTTTCAGCAAGATTCCATTTTACCTGCACTTTAAAAAAAACAGGAAGTCATGTACAAGTTCAACTGTTAAAAAAAGGAGAAGCATTTGTGTTTCATTGTTTCATCATATTCTCAGCAGTGAATAAGCCCATCACATGGAGGCCTCTTTAGAAACACTCTGGTGATTTCAGCTCAGTGTGTTTGTCATGGTGAGTAACTGAAACTTGGATGTGAGTTTTATCACAGCTCACACTCCTAAAGAGGAAGTGGTTACAGTGGACCTGGACTAAGCTCACAGTCCAAGAGGACAAACCCTCCCATCCTGCACCCCCCCCCCCCCCCCACACACACACACACACACACACACACCCACACACACACACATACACACGCACACACAAGCTCACATGCACTCACACACACCCACACACACCCTGAACACTCTTATCACACTTCCAGGTGTGATGTAACTCAAGGTATATTTGGTTATTTCCCCTCCCTAGGTGGTGTGTCAGCAGATGGAAGTGCTCCAGTATTCTGACACAGGGCGCTCACACCGTGAGCCATTTGTGGTGAATGTGGTGAGGTTACTGAGGTAACCGTGCTGCACTGTACACAACACAGTGTGTTGCTGTGGGAAGCCAGAGAGTTTCCTTAATTCACAGTGTGTTTTGGACGGGGGTCTTTGATAGCCTATTGTCCCCCCCTATGGAATGTTCCAGGCCCCGCCCACTTCCATCAAGGAAAGAACTGTGCTTTCCACCAGTGTTGCCTGGCTGGTGGAAGTAAAAGGTGGGTCTCTGCTCTCTGGTTGGCTATGCCAAAAACACACAGCCTTCTAGGGAAGTGTCTATACTCACATATAAGCTTTGTCTGTGTTCAGTCCAGTTCAGATGAGTGTTGAAGTCTGTGTGTCTGGCTGGTGAACTAGTGAGCCAGGTGGGGTGTTTGTCTGTGTGCTTAGTTGAGTTTGATTCGGGCAGTGGGAGGGCAGCTTTTGGGGTCCTTCTGTCAGTCTGGAGGTTAGGCTTGAAAAAACACAGGGAGGCCATCAGAATCAGAGCCAGACAGCCTGGAATGCTGCCAAACCCTGGCATGAGCAGTGTCCCTCCCTCCCTATCTCCCTTTTATCTCTTCTATCTCCCTCCCTCCCTCCCTCTATCTCTGTCCCCCCACTCTATCTCTCCCTCCCTCTCTTTCTCTCTCCAAATCTCTTCCTCCATCTCCCTTCTTCCCCCTCTCTTTTTTATCTCTCTCTATCTCTTTCTCTCTCGTCCATGCTAGATTTCAAGGCTCTTCCCCTTCGTTCCCCTCCTCCCTCTTTTTCTTCTCCTTCTCCTTCTGCTTCTTTCCCTCCTTCTTTCCCTCCCCTGTGAGTGAGTCATTACCTGCACAGATCCTGCTGCCCACTTCATATCCTAATCCAGACTGGCTAACACACACAAACATTACAATACACTCCAGGTCTTCACTCCCAGACAATCTTGCATCTTTAATTCAGTTTACAGTTCCATATCCAGCAACATACACCACCAGATCTTTTACAATTTCCCCCAAAGTCCCTAAGGAGGATAAGCAGATTGATATGTTGACAACACAGGCTCTTTTAATAAAGGAAAAATCCCTGTACAGCCAATTGGCTCGCTCTCAAAATCACAGCTACCTATGGCGAACGCAGACCGCAGTTCCACAGTCGACCAGCAGGTGTCAGTCTAACCTTCATGAGCACCACACAGGCAGACAGATCCCAGGCAGTGAGGGGGGGGGGGACGGGGGGGACGGGGGGGGGGGGGGACGACAAGGAGGTGGCAGCTCAGAGGAGACAGGAGGAGACTGATAGGTTGAAGGGAACGAGAGGCTGACTGACATGGACATTTAGACAGACAGACAGACAGACAGACAACAGGACAAGTGTGTAGATATTTTAACTGTAAGCACCTAGGGTGACCTCTGACCCGAGCAGTCGTCTAGACAACAGCAGGAGAAAGGGAATGTGGGGTGAGTGCAAAGGGAGGAAGAAGAACCTTCTAAATAATCCAGCTGAGCTGGGATCTTATTAAAAACACATACCACTATCTCACTACCCAGGAAGGACAAGAACCCCATGGACTGGCGACAGTAATAACCCTGCTCACTCCTACAACACAAAAGAGCCGTCATTAGTGAAACGGTCAGAATCGACTCACCTGAATCTGCTGGTTGAAGGTTGAATCGTTTTGGTTTGAAGGTCCAGTCGCTGCATCAGCTCACATCTCCCAGGTGAGATTAGCGTCGGGGCTTTGAGCTCTCATGGTCGGCCTTACAATGACGGACCATGTCATAGATCACTGTCAAGCTGTGTGTGTGTGTGCGGGGGGAGTGAGAGAGAGAGAGAGAGAGAGAGGGAGAGGGAGAGGGAGAGAGAGGAGGAGAGAAAGAGACAGTGAGACAAATAGAGACAGAGATAGAGAGACACACATAAAGAGAGAGACACACACCCACACACACACACAGAGAGACAGAGAAAGAGAGACACACAGAGAGAGAGAGCTAGTATGTAAACATCTGTATACCTGGCCTTGAATACACACAGGGATCTCCCTGTTCTCCTCTGGTGTGTAGTTGTGTGTGTGCCTAACTTCTGCGTGAATGTGTGTTTGTGTTTACACACGCTGGCCTAAGATCGCCATGCCACCCGTATCCAGGGTAACACCCAGCCGTTGTTGGGGCAGACAGCGAACGAGAGGGCTCCCAGAGACGAAGGAGAGAGAAAGAGAAGAAGAGGAGGAACTGCCTGGCTGGGATCGTCATGGTGACTGACAGACGGACAGAGATACAGCAGAAGGCAGGAAGGAGAGGTGGAGAGGAGGAGAGATGACACAAAGACACTATCTTTTACAGGGGAAGAACAAAGAAGATAGACATTGCAATTGAGAA
>CM059294.1:15030000-15050000 GCA_030340665.1 Neosalanx taihuensis
CTACACCACCCCTACACCCACCCTACACCCACCCTACACCCACCCTACACCCACACTGCCCCTAACATTGAACCCATTAAACGTGATCTACATTACCCCACACCTTCCCCACGTCTACCTACTCATCTATAAGTCTTCTCAGATCATTCACTAAGCTATGAATGAAACCTTTAACTTCACCCTGACCACAAGCCACATGTCCCCCCTTAACTCACCCCTCACTCCCCCTCTCCCCCTTCACACACACACACACACACACACACACACACACACACACACACACACACACACACACACACACAGTCTCTTAAATCCACAAGATTCTGCTCACTCAGCCCAAAATAGGAGCATGAGGAAACAAACATGTTTAGCGACATGAAAGCCAGTCTTTTATCTGGTGCTTCAATATTGTTTTCTTTGTCTTCTGCTCCTTTCATCTGGTCCAGAGTCACATCACTGACGAGCTCGACGCTTTAGTTTACCCTCACACTGATTATCCCTCTGTGCGGGGGGTTGTGTGTGTGTGTGTGTGTGTGTGTGTACTGTATGAGTATAGCTCCTGTTGTGTATAATTACACCCCTACACTGAAGTGCCTTTGGTCTTCTTCTGCTTACTTAACTCATATTTCTCTTCCCCGCTCAATCTTCCTTTCTTTCTCTCCGTCTCTCATTTTCTCTTGTTCTCTTTCTTTTCTGCCTCCCTCCCTCCATCCTTCCCTTTTCCTTCTCCCTTTCCCTCTCTCTATCTTCTCCACTCTCTCCCCCCTGTGACTTTCTGTCTCCCCCCTCTCTCTCTTTACCCCTGCTCTACCCCTCTCTCTCTTTACCTCTACCTCTGTCTATCTTTACTCTCTCTCATTACCTCTATCTCCCCCTCTCTCTCTCTCTACCACCCACTCTCTCTCCCGCTCCCTCTCCCCCTCTCTCTCCCCCTTCTCTCTCTCTCTCTCTCTCTCCCCCTCTCTCTCCCCCTCTCTCTCCCCCCCTCTCCCCCTCTCTCTCCCCCTCTCTCTCCCCCCCTCTCCCCCTCTCTCTCCCCCTCTCTCTCCCCCTCTCCCCTTCTCTCTCCCCCTCTATCCCCCCCCCCTCTCTCTCTCTCCAGGGGTGTTGTTCAGTATTGAGGTCACGTCTACCTACTTTGCAGTGAGGAATTACTGGAGAGGCTACTTTGCTGCCACATTCAGCGCCTTCATCTTCAGGGTGTTGTCTGTGTGGAACACTGAGGCTGGTGAGGCTCACACACACACACACACACACACACTCCATACACACACACACCATACACACACGCACACCACACACACACCATACACACACGCACACCACACACACACACCACACACACACGCAAATGTCTTCTCTGTGTTCCAGTCACCATCACAGCTCTCTTCAAAACCAACTTCAGGATGGACTTCCCCTTTGACCTTCAGGAACTTCCTGCTTTTGCGGTTATTGGGTGAGATAACAGCACTGTGGTGTGTGTGTTGACATGTGTGTGTGTGTTTATGTGTGTGTGTTTCCATGTGTGTGAACCTGTGTGTGTGTTTCCATGTGTGTGAACCTGTGTGTGTGTTTCCATGTGTGTGAACCTGTGTGTGTGTTTCCATGTGTGTGAACCTGTGTGAACCTGTGTGTGTGTTTCCATGTGTGTGTGTGTGTGTGAACCTGTGTGTGTGTTTCCATGTGTGTGTGTGTGAACCTGTGTGTGTTTCCAGGATCTCCTGTGGGTTCCTGGGAGCCTTCTTTGTGTACCTGAACAGACAGGTGGTGCTGGTGATGAGAAGACAGACCGCCCTCACACGCTTCCTGACCAAGCAGTGAGCTAACACACACACTTCCTGACCAAGCAGTGAGCTAACACACACACTTCCTGACCAAGCAGTGAGCTAACACACACGCTTCCTGACCAAGCAGTGAGCTAACACACACACTTCCTGACCAAGCAGTGAGCTAACACACACACTTCCTGACCAAGCAGTGAGCTAACACACACACTTCCTGACCAAGCAGTGAGCTAACACACACACACACACACACACTTCCTGACCAAGCAGTGAGCTAACACACACACTTCCTGACCAAGCAGTGAGCTAACACACACACTTCCTGACCAAGCAGTGAGCTAACACACACACTTCCTGACCAAGCAGTGAGCTAACACACACACTTCCTGACCAAGCAGTGAGCTAACACACACACTTCCTGACCAAGCAGTGAGCTAACACACACACACACGCTTCCTGACCAAGCAGTGAGCTAACACACACACACACTTCCTGACCAAGCAGTGAGCTAACACACACACTTCCTGACCAAGCAGTGAGCTAACACACACACTTCCTGACCAAGCAGTGAGCTAACACACACACTTCCTGACCAAGCAGTGAGCTAACACACACACTTCCTGACCAAGCAGTGAGCTAACACACACACTTCCTGACCAAGCAGTGAGCTAACACACACACACCTTACCCAGCCCCCTGCCTCTCCAACACACACACCTTACCCAGCCCCCTGTCTCTCCAACACACACACACACACACACACACACACACACACACACACACACACACACACACACACACACACACACACACACACACACACACACACACACACCTTACCCTACCCCCTGCCTCTCCAACACACACACACCTTACCCAGCCCCCTGCCTCTCCAACACACACACACCTCAGGGACTCGTCAGTTTCAGGGAACAGCAGCACTTGTGGTGTGTTGTCATAGTTACACTCTAGCAGTCAGATGAGTCACAAATATTCCTCTCCATTACTGACCTCAGTTACTGACGATGTTGCTACAAAGTGGGTTTGTAACAGGAGGCTGTGTATGTGTTAATGACCTTCCCATTATGTGTGTGTTTGGTGTGTATGTATGTATGTGTGTCTGTGTGTGTGTGTTTGGTGTGTTTGGTGTGAATGTATGTATGCGTGTGTCTGTGTGTGTTTGGTGTATGTATGTGTGTGTCTGTGTGTGTTTGGTGTATGTATGTGTGTGTCTGTGTGTGTTTGGTGTGTGTGTGGTCCCAGCCGCTTGATCTACCCCGGGGCAGTGACTCTGATCATCGCCACCATCACGTTTCCTCCAGGCTTCGGTCAGTTCATGGCTGGAGAGGTCAGTGACCTTTAGCACATCAGCTGTTAGCTTTCACTGATAGAAGAAGAAGTCCGACAAATCTAACATGAACAGTAAAGTTCAGTTCTCTCTCTCTCTCTCTCTCTCTCTCTCTCTCTCTCTCTCTCTCTCTCTCCCCTCTCTCGCTCTCCCCCCCTCTCTCTCTCTCTCCCTCTTCTTAAGCTCATGCCTAGGGAATGCATCAACTCCCTGTTTGATAATTTCACTTGGACCAAAATCTTGGATGCCCCTCTGCCCCCTGGTCTGGGGCGCTCCAGCGCCTGGCTCCACCCTCAAGTCAGCGTCTTCGTTATCCTCATCCTCTTCTTCATCATGAAGGTACATCTGATCATTTAAATCAGGGTTCCTTTGCCCTCGGAAACTTCAGAACAAGGTTTTTCTCTGAACTTCTAGAACAGAATAGTTTTGTTGTTGTTGTTGTTGTTGCGTGTGTTTACTTTGAGATCACGTTTGGGATCCCACTCGTGAACATGTGACCCTGAGTGTAACGCCGACTGACTTTCAAAACGCAAAGACTCTCGTTATTTTCATCATGTCTGTGGTGTAGTTCTGGATGTCTGCCGTTTCCACGACGATGCCCATTCCCTCCGGTGCCTTCATGCCAGTGTTCATCCTGGGTAAGATGCCAGGCTGGCCGGCCGGCAGCTAAACCCAACAGAGAGGAAGTTTCACAACAAAGCCAAGCTTCTCCAGTCTTAAACGTCTTCTCTGCACATGCTCCGTCTCACCTGTAGGGGCAGCGTTTGGACGTCTGGTAGGTGAGATCATGGCTACTCTCTTCCCAAACGGGATCCTTTTTGACGGGATAGTCTACCGCATACTTCCCGGGGGCTACGCTGTCATAGGTAAAGCTCTCCACAACAGTACAATCATCCCATTTACGTTCACAAGTTTAATACGTGGTATGTTTTTTCCTAAAGTTGTTACGAAAATCACTGTTTAAGAAAATATGAAAGTTGCTAATAGATGTTATAACTGGCATAATATTTTTTGATAATGATTGAGGAAGTTTTCATTTCGTGGGTGCAGGGGCGGCAGCACTGACTGGGGCAGTCACCCACACGGTGTCCACAGCCGTCATCTGCTTCGAGCTGACGGGTCAGATCTCTCACATCCTGCCCATGATGGTGGCTGTGATCCTGGCTAACATGGTGGCCCAGGGCCTCCAGCCGTCCCTCTACGACTCCATCATCCAGGTCAAGAAGCTGCCTTACCTCCCTGAACTGGCCCTCGGACACATCAGGTACAGCCGAAACCATTACGGCTCAAAAACACAGCCATTTTGGATCGAGCCACTCACAGTTTCTGTGTTTAACCACCGTTAACCAGCAGGTCTCTCATTCGTCTTTCTCTCTGCTTCCTCAGCAAGTACAACATCTTCGTTGAAGACATCATGGTACGCAACGTGAAGTTCCTGTCCTCACATTCGACCTACAGGGAGTTATGCCACCTTCTGGATTCGACCTCCCTTAAGGCCATCCCGTTAGTGGACTCCAAGGGTGAGTCTGACTCTCCGATCGTAACGACGCCTCTCTCAGCCTCACGCTAAGATCCCGCCTTCTCCTTCCTGTCTTTCTCAGAGTCCATGATTCTATTGGGCTCCATCGAGAGGACCGAGCTCCAGGCCCTCTGCGATTGGTGGCTGTCGGCTGAGAGGCGGGTCTTAGAGCAGGGTCAGAGGTCGCCCAGCGCCAAGGTCAGCTGGGAGTCGTTCACCTGCGTGGATGAAGAGGGAGGAGACAAGGTGTGTCGTGGGGTCAACTAAGAAAGGACGACACGCTTTCACAGATCTGCTCCTCTTCTACATCAAAGTCCATTCTGATGAAATCTACAGTTTACATTCTGTCTTTTTGGGGGATTTTTCTAGAACCCTCCTGCTCAGGATGAGCGCAACGGCCCAATCAGATCCCCCCGATCGCAGGAAGTCTCCACCAATCATGCGGGCTCTGGCCCAGGTGGGCTGGCTTCACAGAGCTGATTCAGCCAGATGCTTTGGCTCCGTCTCTCTCCTGCTAATGCTGTTTCCATATCCTGTCCTCAGGCAGGCGCAGGCTGCAGTCTGTCAGGAGAAGCTTCCAGCGCCTCTTCTCCTCCTCCTCCACCTCCTCCAGCCAGGGAGACACGCAGGTTACACTGTTAATAAGATCTAGGATCAGGGGTCTTGGTTAACCTATTCTGTATTTGAACCATGGAAAAGGAGATCTGATCTTAGATCAGCCACAGAAGTGATGACATGGTGTTTTGATCTAGTGAAACACAGCATCACAATGATTTGAAACAGATTTCTTATCCTGTTATGGAGCTTTAGAACCACCAGGGGGCAGATGATTGATGCAAACCTGACAGCTCTCTCTCTCTCATGCTTTCTCCCTCTCTCTCTCTCTCTCTCTCTCTCTCTCCCTCCCTCTCTCGCTCGCCCCCACTCTCTCTCTCCTTCACTTTTTCTCTTGCCCTCTCTCTCCCCCTCTCTCTCCCTTCGTCTCTCTCTCCCCCCTCTCTCCCCCTCTCTCTCCCTTTGTCTCTCTCTCTCCCTCCTCTCTCCCTCTCTCTCTCCCTTCGTCTCTCTCTCCCCCTCTCTCCCCCTCTCTCTCCCTTTGTCTCTCTCTCTCCCTCCTCTCTCCCTCTCTCTCTCCCTTTGTCTCTCTCCCTCTCTCTTTCTCTCTCTCTCTCTCCCTCTCTCCCTCTCTCTTGCCCCCCTCTCTCCCTCTCTCTCTAGGAGTCTCCTCCTGCCTTTAATGACACCATGTCCCAAGAGGAGGTAAAATATCTTTACTGACTAAATATCAATAACAAAGACATCCATAGACAGCATGATGCACATTTTGTCCGTCACTCACTCCACATCTGCGCTATGATTGGCCGACACAGATCAAAGTCTGGGAGGAGGCGGAGCTGGACAAGCCAATCTACCTGGATCAGCTGCGGATAGACCCCTCCCCCTTCCAGCTGGTGGAACGGACGTCCTTACACAAGGTGTTGTGCAGAAGTAGTCGCATCCGTGACAACGGCACCACCACACAAACATCTGTAACCATGCCAACTGCATGACAACAGCAGTCACCCTACCTACGACTGCATCTGGGCTTCGTTAGCCCAGGAGAGTCTGGTTCTCTAGGCTGGTTCTCCTGGCTGGTTCTCCTGGCTGGTTCTCCAGGCTGGTTCTCCAGGCTGGTTCTCCAGGCTGGTTCTCCAGGCTGGTTCTCCAGGGGCTTCAGGAAAACTAGATGCAGTGGACGGGGTTTCAACAGTTGCCTACATGATGACATTGTTACAGGATGTTGATGAGTATCGTCAGTAATGTGTTGTTTCTTCTCTCTCTCTCTGTCTCTCTCTATGTCTCTCTCTCCCTCTCTCCCAGACCCACACTCTCTTCTCATTGCTTGGTCTCAGTCATGCCTATGTTACCAGCATTGGGAAACTGGTGGGTGTTGTGGCATTGAATGAGGTGAGGTCACCCTCTCTCTATCCCTCTCTCGCTGTGTCTCTGTCTGTCTGTCTCTCTCTCCAATTGCTGTGTCTCTGTCTCTCTCTCTCCCTCTCTCTCTATCTCTCTCTCGCCGTGTCTCTGTCTGTCTCTCTCTCTGTCCTCTCTCTCTCCATCTTTCTGTGTCTCTGTCTGTCTGTCTCTGTCTTCTCTGTCTCTCTCTCCATCCCTCTCCCTCTCTCTGTCTCTCTGTCTCTCTGTCTGTCTGTCTCTCTCTCTGTCTCTCTCTCTCTCTCTCTCTCTCTCTGTCCGTCTGTGTTAGTGTTCCTCTGTGTCATCTTTGTTCCTGACACCAGTCCTGGTGAGCTCACTCTGTCCCAGTTGTTACGTGGGTCTTGCTAGCTTCGCTAACCTCCGTGTCGTGTCCTCGAGTCGTGCTGTGATTCATGAAGTTGCAGCGTGCTTAATCGCCATGCCAGCATGTCTCTCAGCCAAACACCGAACAGAGCAGTTGGTCTTCTCCCTAACTCTCTGACTTGGTTCTAAACTTTCTCTCTCCTCTCTCCTCCTTCCCTCCATCTTCCCCTCTTCTTCTCCTGTGTTGATTACCCTCCCAGCTGCAGAAGGCCATCGAGGGCTCTACCAGGAGTGGGGTGAGGTTGCGCCCCCCGCTGGCCAGTTTCAGAGACGCCAGCAGGAAGGCCAAGAAACACCAGCTACCGCCGTCCACCCCGTCCTCACCCACCCGGGAGAGGGAGCCGTGGGGAGAGGGGAGCAGGAGGGAGGCCCAGGAGGGGGGGAGCAGGAGGGAGGCCCTGGAGGGGGGGAGCAGGAGGGAGGCCCAGGAGGGGGGGAGCAAGAGGGAGGCCCACGAGGGGGGGAGCAGGAGGGAGGCCCACGAGGGGGGGGCCAAGAAGGAGGCCCAGGAGGAGCCAGGGAGAACAGAAGGCTCCTCCAGTGGTCCTTCTCCTCAGGGAGGCGTCCGGAGCAACACCCCCGGGTTAGACTCTCCTCCCCTGGAAACCCTCTCCCGCTCCACCCCCTGCACATCCACCCCTGCCAGCCCCATCTTCGCCCTCTCATCCCTCCATTCTGTACCGGAGGAGAAAGAGGAGGACCAGGACAGCGAGGAGGAGTCCGATGAGCCCATTTAAGTGGATTCCATTTTTGGACGGAAACACTTTCTCCTCTCCTTTGACAGACTTCTTCGCAAGGTGCATGCTGGGAAAGGTTCAGGTGGGGCTTGTTTGAAGACCACGCTGGCGCTCGGCTGTCAGGAAGAACAGGTGGGAGTTGTAGTCCTGGGAGTTGTAGTCCTGGGAGTTGTAGTCCTGGGAGTTGTAGTCCTGGGAGTTTTGTATTCTTAGGGTGGCCATGTGTTTCCTCTTCTTCATCCTCTTCTTCATCCTCTTCTTCTCAGTTTCTCAGGTGTATTCTCTGCGTCTTTCAAACTCCAGACGTTGACAGATGGTTCTCTTCTTACATTCTGTACCTGTGCCTCCGAAAGTGAATACCTGTCCCCGTTCCACCCCAGATTCATATCCCATAATGAGTAGTGACACTGTCAAAGATACCTCCATGGCACAAACCATACGAGACAAAAAGGAAGTGAGTTGAATACTGATATTATATTGTTAGTCGAGATGCTACAGACCGTGGTTCTTGATTCACAAATCAGTGATTAATGAATGAATATATATATACATTTTAGTGTACAGTTAGTACTGCATATAAGATTATGTTAATTCATGCCGATGCTTGTCATGATAACTTTTTGAAATATAATAAGTACTTAAATCTGTTCACTGTCTTTTCCTTATAAGGTTTCACCTCCCTGTTCCTCTACCGTAGGCATCAGTAGCAGATTAAGTCTTGTGAAAGGTCTTGTAGTCACTTCCTCTCAGTAAAGATCATCAGTGTGTCAGAGTCTCATGTGAGTGAGAGTCTCTGTCCGTGTCTCTCTGACGTTGATGCTTTCCTAACACCCGGATGCCAGTTGACCTGGAAGGGTTCCTAGTACACTCACGGGTGGGTTGACACGGTTGTGGGTGTTTTTTTGGGCTGTCAAGGTTGGTCACTCCAGGGTCACCCAGTCATCCAGGTGAATGAGGGTTAAAGGTCTGAAGGATAAGGTAGCTGAGATAACCTGAGGTAACCTGAGATAACCTGAGATAACCTGAAGTAACCTGAAGTAACCTGAGGTAACCTGAGATAACCTGAAGTAACCTGAGATAACCTGAGATAACCTGAGGTAACCTGAGGTAACCTGAGGTAACCTGAGATAACCTGACGTAACCTGAGGTAACCTGAGGTAACCTGAGGTAACCTGAGGTAACCTGAGATAACCTGAGAAAACATGAGGTAACCTGAGGTAACCTGAGATAACTTGAGGTAACCTGAGATAACCTGAGGTAACCTGAGGTAACCTGAGGTAACCTGAGGTAACCTGAGGTAACCTGAGATAACCTGAAGTAACCTGAGATAACTTCCACAGCAGCAGGAAACTCATTAGTTAAAGATGCACACACAAACACGCCATATTTCTCATTAAGTTTTCGTTTATTTGCTCATTCCCCACAGCAGATTTATTTGGGGGGTGGGAAAGAAGAAGGGAGATAGACAAAGGGAGGGGTGGAGGGTGGTTCGTGCAGGAGAAAGAGGGGGGAGGAGTGAAAGAGAGAGAGAGAGGCAGAGGTTCACAGCAGAGAGAGGGAGGGTGACCATGTGGCAACAGCCTTCCAACATACATGCATAGGTATGAGTGGTACATACTGGTATTGCCAGTGGCATCTCAAACGAAAACACAAATCCTTTCAACTGTATACAAGTGTATTTACTTCAGGTGCTGTACCACGCCGTTCCAAAATGATCAAACATTTAAATACTAAATGTCTGATTGCTTCAACACCTTTGGTCAACGTGTAAGATTTGTTTAAAAGTTTTCTTTTTGTTTTGATGTTTTTTTTTTAAACCGGCAGTGATTTTTCCAAGGAGAGCAGGCGGCTACGTCAACAGACAGAAAGACAGACAGACAGAGACACAGATATACAGACCAGGTACAGACAGACAGAGAGAAGGAGGAAGAGAGAGGAAGAAAGGCAATAAGACTGGAAGCAGATAGTGTCATGCCTGCAGACAAGTTGCTTAGGCAACCGAAAGATGGCAGTTGAATGAAACAAAAAAAAATCAACTGAAAGTCAGTCGGTTTAACAACATCCAAGGAAAATACATTTGGCTTCTTATTCATTTTATTTTCATTCATTTATTTCTTAATCGTCAAAAGAAAGCAATAAAAAGCCTTTTGTTTGGGCAGTATCGTTAGGTGGTTGCGTGTTGGTACTATTTTCAAATAAATCCTCTGCTTATAAAAAGCAATCCTGTTATTGTGCGATCCAGTCTGCTTGGCTTCTGAAGCAGCTTCACCCGACAGCTCACAAAACCATGACAACGATACTGCCCTCCTCTCAAAAGGCTGATTCCTACCTAAAATAATAAACTTTGTACAAGCTGTCATGGTATCCCCGCCCCCCTCGCCAAATAATTCCTAAATAAATAAACGAATATGGGTCATCGTGTGAAGGCTTCCAGCCTGGGATGATCACAGGTGAGATCCCGTTTTCAACTTCTCTGCCTGAAGAGAAGGTTGGTCTTACTAAAGCTGTGCAGTCTCCACACCAATGACTCATATTCCTGTTTTATACCGGGAGAGGGGGGTGGGGGGGGGGTTAACAGTTCCGTAGAAAAATAAACATTGTCCCAACATTGCATAAATTATCAACCACCAAATAAATTCATTCAAGTCAATAGAACTTAGAATTTTTTTATCGTAAAAGTTTGTCACACAATCATCTAAGCGGATGGAGATGTTCCCATGACTGGTGTGCGTTGTTTACATGTTGTTTACATGTTGTGTACATGTTGTGTACTGATCCTCTGTGATTCATGCAGGCAGTTCATGTACCTCCAGTATCAGGTAGACTGACTACACTACAGTGTTAACTAGATATTTTCTCTTTCACACAGGGTTAGAGTTAACCCCCCCCCCCACACATACACACACACACACACACACACACACACAGCCCCCTGGCTTTCTCAGCCATCCCACCCCACACCGATCTCGTCCTCATCGTCATGACGATGAGCAGGAAGACAATGATCGATCCAGTTCTACTCAGTTCTAATCCCTGATTGACTTGAATGGTGGACAAGCGTTCCAGAAGATCCTTTGAGACTTTTCGCTAGCGGACTTTCAACGAAATCCAACATTCCTCTACATGCCTCTGATCACACTATTTACAAATGTTGACATTCCCCTGAAGTGTTGTCACTTCTTTGCTGTGTGTCGTGAGAAATCAAAACACAGGTTTAACTTGGGCACTAAAGAGAGAGAGAAAGAGAGAGAGCGAGAGATCCCCAAACCAATGTGGGATGGAGACGAATTGAAAAGAAAATTGAGGAACTGAAAGCAGATTGAGAAGAAAAGAGAGATATGGTTTGCATACTCATTATTTACAGGACATCTATGTGGCAATGTGGTCGCAAGTCTTTCTGACGACCTAAGTTCCGTTTCTATCCAACAGGTTGCAATTTATATATTGCAGGTGTGTGTGTGTGTGCACATATATGTTTTTAAAATCCACATCCAATTTATGCAACTGTCTTCCAGACAATTGGAGGAAATCTTTGCCTTGGTCAAAACTGTCCCAAACAAGACAAGCAGACACCCAAACAGAAATTCAGAATCCACGGAACCAGAACCTTTGTCTAGAATCTTCCAGAATGTTCCACAGTGTACTACTCATCCACTAGCTTGGAGTACAGTACTGGGCATGGAACAAGAGAGGGGATGATCCTGTTCTCCAGGGGAGCTGTTTTGGTCGTTGGCGATGCTGGGAGTTTTGAGCCGAGCACATCACAGTCCGAAAGGCGTCCTCCCATCCCTGCATCAGTGCAAATAGATTCCATCTACAGCTTTTCTATCTCTTCTCTTTCTGTCCATGCAAGCAGACAGGACACTCTGGGCCCAAACCAGGTCTGTAGTGCCGAGCCTGTACAGTGCTGTGAGGCCCAGGTCCTGTACAGTGCTGTGAGGTCCAGGTCCTGTACAGTGCTGTGAGGCCCAGGTCCTGTACAGTGCTGAGGTCCAGGTCCTGTACAGTGCTGTGAGGCCCAGGTCCTGTACAGTGCTGTGAGGTCCAGGTCCTGTACAGTGCTGTGAGGCCCAGGTCCTGTACAGTGCTGTGAGGTCCAGGTCCTGTACAGTGCTGTGAGGCCCAGGTCCTGTACAGTGCTGTGAGGTCCAGGTCCTGTACAGTGCTGTGAGGCCCAGGTCCTGTACAGTGCTGTGAGGTCCAGGTCCTGTACAGTGCTGTGAGGTCCAGGTCCTGTGCAGTGCTGTGAGGCCCAGGTCCTGTACAGTACCTGAAGTCCAAAACATGCACACAGTGGGAGGAAGCAGGAAGCACACTGTGTCGCTGTACAATCCCTATCTGTGCAGTGCTGTGTGTGCAGTGCTGTGTGTGTAGCGCTGTGTGTGTAGCACTGTGTGTGTAGCACTGTGTGTGTGTAGCGCTGAGTGTGTGCAAGGCTGTGTGTGCCATCAACAGGAGGTGTGTGGTAGCCTCATGTTCATGGCATCCCAGTGCCAAAGAATCACAGAGTTGAGGGGCTCTTCACCAAGCAGAGTTCATAAAGACTGATCTGATATTTCACATCGATTAAGAGATTGCAGGATTCAAAATTCCAGAGAGATTCAATTGGCCTGTTGACAGTTTGGATCCCATTTGAAGCCCGACAAGTGATTCAAAGCCCCCTGCTGAGCTGTTTGATTTGTTTGGGTTAACTGTCTGCTATTGAGTCAAGGATTCAAACAACCAAGTGGAAACAGCACTTGACTCTTGTTGTTGCTTAATGTATGGGGGTGGGGGGGGATGTAAATATGATGATGTCATTCTGAACGTGTCGAATTTCTTTTAAAACTCTAAACAGAGTAGTTCTCCCCGACAAGAGACAAAATTGGAAAAAATAAAAAGTGTTATCCATTCTATATGTTTCTCATACACTTATACATACATTTTTGTGTCCTGTTTGTTTGTTTGTTTTTTTGTTTTGTTTTTTATTAGAAAAATTCTTGTTATCACTATAATAGTTATTACTATGGATTTGTATAATCATTGTAAGACGACGACATAGTCAAATCTGTCTTTGAAAAAAGCATGCAGGTTTCTTCCTCCTGATTGGTTGTTTTCCGTATTGTTTCACCTCCCTAACGCATCATCATTTGGTGCTCGTCATCCCTCGTCATCCCTCCTGATCCCTCGTCATCCCTCCTCATCCCTCCTCATCCCTCCTTTCTTTCCTGCGTCTCTCTCTCGATCCTCCGTTCATCCCTTTTACTCCATCTCACAGGGAACGTAAGGCTTCAAAAGAAAATAGTCTTCTCTGTTGCAGTCTGTTCCAGCACTGAAGTGCTCCACTGCATCTCAGCAGTCTTAAGATCTCTGACCTCTGACCTCGCCTCCAAAAAAATGACATGTTCCATACCTGAAAAGGAACAGATTAATTGATAAATATTGGATTATTACGCCTCAGTCTCTCCTGACTCCAGGGTCAGTCTCTCCTGACTCCAGGGTCAGTGTCTCCTGACTCCAGGGTCAGTCTCTCAGGGGTCCCACGACCCCCAGCCATCCCCTCAGTTGGTTGCCATGGAAGCAGCTGACCCCTCCTCCTCCTCCTCTTCCTTCTCCTCTAACGTCTGAGCGATGGTGGAAGTGACATCAGAGGTCTTCCATTCTGTGATTGGCTCTACTGTTGGTTGCCCTGGACTACTGCCTCCGGTCGCGGGGGAGTCGTCTCCTCGCGTGGGCGGGGTCAGCGTCATGGACTCTGGCTCCATGCACAATGTCACTTCCTCTTCCTGTGAAAGACAGGAAGGACTTACTCTGGTGGCACTTTGACCTCACAAAAACTGACCATCACAAAAAATATAACGATATAAAAAAAAACGTTCAAAAGTTGCTTTCAACAAAAAAAACCACATTCTGACCTCCAGACATCATAAATGACGTCCTCAGGGGAAGAATCTTAAACGACCTCTGTTGCATCACGTGACGTCATCTCACCTTGATGTCGTCTTCCTGTTGTTCCAGTAGAGGGCAGTGTTCAGTCCCCATCTCCTCCGTGGACGGAACCGCTAGACCGGGCTCCACCACCGCAGACACGCCCATGTACCCTCCTCCCTCCATCTGATAGGATTCCATCTGTCCCGCCCCCCAAAGGTCCACCAACGGCGGATGAGTGGGAGGAGCCAGACTGTGGATGGTGCTGTTGGGCGTGGCTTGCAAGGAGTGATTGGCACTGTGCAGCCTGTGCTCTAGGGACTGGAAGGGATTCAGGTGTCAGTGAAGCAAGATCGAACCCTCTCCCCTAACCCTTCCTTTACCCCCTCTCCCCTAACCAAACCCTCTCTCCCCTAACCCCCTTCCCCCCTAACCCCCTCTCCCCTAACCAAACCCTCTCTCTCCTAACCCTCTCTCCCCTAACCCCCTTCCCCCCTAACCCTCTCCCCTAACCCCCTCCCCCCCAACCCTCTCCCCAAACCCTCCCTTTACCCCCTCTCCCCTAACCCTCTCTCCCCTTAACCTCTTCCCCAAACACACTCTCTCCTAACCCTCTCTCCCCTAACTCCCTCCCCCCTAACCCTCTCCCCCTAGCTCCCTCCCCCCTAACCCTCTCTCCCCTAACTCCCTCCCCCCTAACCCTCTCTCCCCTAACTCCCTCCCCCCTAACCCTCTCCCCCTAACTCCCTCCCCCCTAACCCTCTCCCCCTAGCTCCCTCCCCCCTAACCCTCTCTCCCCTAACTCCCTCCCCCCTAACCCTCTCTCCCCTAACTCCCTCCCCCCTAACCCTCTCCCCCTAGCTCCCTCCCCCCTAACCCTCTCTCCCCTAACTCCCTCCCCCCTAACCCTCTCTCCCCTAACTCCCTCCCCCCTAACCCTCTCTCCCCTAACTCCCTCCCCCCTAACCCTCTTCCCCTAGCTCCCTCCCCCCTAACCCTCTCCCCCTAGCTCCCTCCCCCCTAACCCTCTCTCCCCTAACTCCCTCCCCCCTAACCCTCTCCCCCTAACTCCCTCCCCCCTAACCCTCTCTCCCCTAGCTCCCTCCCCCCTAACCCTCTCTCCCCTAACTCCCTCCCCCCTAACCCTCTCTCCCCTAGCTCCCTCCCCCCTAACCCTCTCTCCCCTAACTCCCTCCCCCCTAACCCTCTCTCCCCTAACTCCCTCCCCCCTAACCCTCTCCCCCTAGCTCCCTCCCCCCTAACCCTCTCTCCCCTAACTCCCTCCCCCCTAACCCTCTCCCCCTAGCTCCCTCCCCCCTAACCCTCTCTCCCCTAACTCCCTCCCCCCTAACCCTCTCTCCCCTAACTCCCTCCCCCCTAACCCTCTCTCCCCTAACTCCCTCCCCCCTAACCCTCTCTCCCCTAACTCCCTCCCCCCTAACCCTCTCCCCCTAGCTCCCTCCCCCCTAACCCTCTCTCCCCTAACTCCCTCCCCCCTAACCCTCTCTCCCCTAACTCCCTCCCCCCTAACCCTCTCTCCCCTAACTCCCTCCCCCCTAACCCTCTCCCCCTAGCTCCCTCCCCCCTAACCCTCTCTCCCCTAACTCCCTCCCCCCTAACCCTCTCTCCCCTAACTCCCTCCCCCCTAACCCTCTCCCCCTAGCTCCCTCTCCCAGAGCGTCCTGTGTGCCCTCTGACCTGTTGTTGTTGGTACTGCAGTAGCTGTTGCTGCTGGTAGTGCTGAATCTGCTGCAGTTGTTGTAGCTGCTGTAACTGGCTGTGCTGCTGCTGCTGCTGAGACATGTAGTGGGCTGCGGTGTTTCCCTCGTAGCCCTCCCCCCCCGCCATCACATAGGAGCCGGCGGCGGGAGAAGCCACGCCGGAGGGCTCGTTGCTGATTGGCTCCCAGGCGTCTGAGGAGGAGAGGCAGTAGAGACCCTGGGAGACGTAGGTGTGAGGCCAAACGTCTGCTGTGGAGTGGTGAAGGATCTGGTCTAAGAAGGACAGAAGAAGAAGGAGGAGGAGGAGGAGGAGGAGGAGGAGGAGGAAGAAGGGTGAAAAACAACCAGCCTCACTTTCCTGATATATGTTTCATTTTGGGATGTTTTCGATGTTTAGGTATAAAAAAATGTTGATTCTTAGTTTGACAGAATGTGTAGTTCAAGACTGAAACTTGACAGCCTCTAGAGTCCAGGTGTCAGATCCTGGTCCTCGAGGGCCGCTGTCCTGAAGGTTCTAGATGTTTCCCTGCTCCAGCACACCTGATTCTAATGAATGGGCTGTTATCAAGCTCTGTGGCACCCTTCATTAGAAGCAGGTGTGCTGGAGCAGGGAAACATCGCAAACCTTCAGCAGAGTGCCTCCTTGAGGACCAGGATTTGACACCCCTTCTCTTGGGGATATGGGGATACCATCTTCCCAGGAACAAACTCCTTCCAGAACATGCTATCCCTGAGCCCCCCATCCCCCCCACCCCCCAAAAACAGAATCCAAACTCTTGACTTCAAACTAACCAGACAGAGAACCATGTCTAGCTGTGATCATCCACAGACTCAGCTGTGTCTGTCCCCCTGGGCTGAGCAGCGTCTCTCCTCTTCAGATGAACCCTTCACACAGTCAGCGGCCATCTTTATTCGATGGGTGAGTCATACTTGTTTTAACCTCTCTCATTCCACTGTGAGGTTCGTCTCCATAGACACAGAGGAGCTAATAGTCTCTCCTGATCGATGACCAGATTTGAAACTTTTGGAAGTGTAACTGCTGTTTTTGTGCATTAGCAGGCAGGTATATATATATATATATATATATATATATATATATATATATATATATATATATATATGTGTCAGGTATATATGTGCAGGGGCAGTCAACAAGGAAGATATCTATAAATCAAACTTGCATCCATCTTTCTGGTTGTGGGATGAAGCAGATTGTATTTTCGGACTAAATGACCTCAAGGTTTGACGACACACTGTGTAGCAGTGCAGAGACACTTCCTGTAGACTGCAGGTTCAGTTCATCATTTTAATGTCTAAAACTTATCAATAATCCAGCGCCCACAGCAACCTCCGCCGCTAACCTCTCTCCCACGAGCTCTGCAGCCAGAGATTCTTAACATAGTCGTGTCATTAATGGATGAACTTGTGACTCACTAAAGCATCCTTCAAGTGTAATCTTATCGTAGCATAACTACAACAACAACAACAACAACAACAAAACATCTGACTCTTTGTCAGAACGGTTGAGATCGCATGAGATGGAAGAACAGCAAGGCGTTTATAAAAACGAACAACATCGCGATGTGGAATAACAATGAGGGTCCTATTTATAATGATGAAATCCCTGGTCCTCCTTTCCCTCAGGACGTGTTTACGAATGTGAAATGAGCTTTGAGTTAACCCTGCTGGCGAGAGGATGAGGGGGACTAAGATGTATTTGGAGAAAATGACGCGTGTCCTACCGCCTACAGAACGGGGGGGGGGGGGGGGGGGGGGCAATTCCAGTCCTCGAGGGCCCCACTGTCCTGAAGGTTCTAGATGTTTCCCTGCTCCAGCACACCTGATTCTAATGAACGAGTCATTATGAGGCTTCTACAGAGCTTGATAAAGAGCCATTCATTAGCAGAGAAACATCTTAACGTCTGATGTGTGAAGTGCAGGAGAGATGGTGTTTCATCTGTCCTGATCACTACTACTAAATGTTCTACTAGGGAAACCTCGACGTACTTACTTAATATAGATAATTATCCTCGTTAAACACATTACTGTTTTTCCAAAATCATTGACAAAAAGATTGAACAGGCTACTGTAAGTTTGTGAAAGTGAGAAAATTTTTCTTTTGTCCGTTTCTATAGTAACTGTAGGCATGAATGCAGTTTATAACTGTCAACTGTTACCTCGGCTGGTGATGCTCTCCTGGTTGACCTCGCTGAGGTGAGCCACGCTGCCCTGATTGGATCCCGACCTCAGGCTCTCCCCGTCCATGGAGGTCCAGGCCAGGAGCGTGGCCTGGGAGATCGCAAACTGCTGCAAGATACCTGAAAGGTCAAAGGTAAGAGGTCAAGTCAGTGAGGTTGAAAGTCACCTCTAGGTTCAGCTGGCTGCCATTTCGGCTTAATCAGCTAGGAAGTCATGCAAGTTAGCTGGCAAAACGCCCAGGTAATTAGCTGAACTCTGGTGGCGCTGCTGAGGGTTGCCAGGTTCAGAGTTGCCAGGTTCAGGGTTGTCAGGTTCAGGGTTGCCAGGTTAAGTCGTAACCCCCCCACACACACACACACACACACACACACCCCCAACTCGGGAGCACTGACCTGCAGCGAAGCGTGCTTCCTTCTCGCCGTCGCTGAGGTCACTGTAGGCGTCGTTCTCCAGCCGCCTCTCGTTCTCCCGCTCCTGGGTGGAGATGCGGGGTTGGGACACGCCCCCTGCGCCCACCGTCTGCATGCCCCAGTTCTGCCACTCGATCATGTGCGCCACCCGACCCTGAGCCATCGCTGTGGGTTTAGTCACCTTGTCCTTCATAGAGCGAGACACTCCTGATGTCGCAGTTACACAGCAGGGGGAAGGAAGGAGGGAGGAGGAAGGAAAGAGGAGGGAAGGAAGGAAGGAAGGAAGGAAGGAAAGGGGAGGGAAGGAGGGGGAAAGGAAGGAGGGAATTATAGAGGAGGGAAGGAAAGAGGGAAGGAGGGAAGGAAGGAGGGAAGGAATGATGGAGGATGAGAGGCCAGGTGTGAGGGGGTTTGGGAGGAAGGGGGTTAGGTGACGGATAGGGGAGGAGAGGAGAGGAGGACAGGAGGGTGGGATTGCAGAATGGATGGAGGATAGATCAGAGGAGGAAGGAGGAGATGGTGAGGAAGAGGGAGATGGAGAGGAACAGGGAGGAGGAGATGATGAGGAAGAGAGGACGAGATGGTGAGGAAGAGGGAGGAGGAGATCGAGAGGAAGAGAGAGGAAGAGATGGAGAGGAAGAGGGAGGAGGAGATGGAGAGGAAGAGAGAGGAAGAGATGGAGAGGAAGAGGGAGGAGGAGATGGAGAGGAAGAGAGAGGAAGAGATGGAGAGGAAGAGGGAGGGGGGGGACAAAACGCTATGTCATCACCAAGTCATTGGAGCAGTGTGTGTTCCTGGACCCCATGTTGGAAGGTCTCTGACTGAGAGCAGTTAAACAGGGGCTCTGATGGACATGACATGATGGTTAAATAGGAGGATGGGGCTGGGCTGGGGTGGGGTGGGCTGGGCTGGGCTGGGGTGGGCTGGGGTGGGGTGGGGTGGGCTGGGGTGGGGTGGGCTGGGGTGGGCTGGGTTGGGCTGGGGTGGGGTGGGCTGGGCTGGGGTGGGGTGGGGTGGGGTGGGGTGGGGTGGGCTGGGGTGGGGTGGGCTGGGGTGGGGTGGGGTGGGGTGGGGTGGGGTGGGCTGGGGTGGGCTGGGGTGGGAAAAATCATAATAATGTTGAAGTGGAAGGTTGGGGTCTACACTCTGAGAGATGCACCCTGGGATACCGAGGAGGTTAATGGAGGTGAGATGGTGATGGCTTGTGAGTAATGACAGCTTGGCTTGTTGACATGAGGTATTTCTCTTCTCTTCTCTGCTATGCTAGGCTTGGCTAAACACAACAGCCCCTGTGTTCCTGTCTCTTCTATGCAGCTGACTCCAGCACGATGGAATCTGATTTGATCAGGATGTTTAGGAAGCAGTCTAATGTTTGCATAATGGATATCCTTCTATATTTAATGTGATCAAGATGATGATTCTGATATGGAGAGCCCAGTCTAGTCAATGCTGGGCCTGGAAGTATATTGAATGAGCAGAAGCGCATGGAAATGAGGTTTATGCGTTCAGGATTGGATATGGAGGAAGCGTCTTTACTACACTGCATCTTCTGGGTGACAAGCTGCACCGCAGCACTGATAACACACTGCACTGATAACACACTGCGCTGATAACACACTGCGCTGATAACACACTGCGCTGATAACACACTGCGCTGATAACACACTGCGCTGATAACACACTGCGCTGATAACACACTGCGCTGATAACACACTGCACTGATAACACACTGCACTGATAACACACTGCACTGATAACACACTGCACTGATAACACACTGCACTGATAACACACTGCACTGATAACACACTGCACTGATAACACACTGCACTGATAAACACACTGCACTGATAACACACTGCACTGATAACACACCGCACTGAGAACACACTGCACTGATAACACACCGCACTGAGAACACACTGCACTGATAACACACTGCACTGATAACACACCGCACTGAGAACACACTGCACTGATAACACACTGCACTGATGTAGTGACACACCGCCAATTAAACAGGTATGTACAC
>CM059294.1:15055000-15122500 GCA_030340665.1 Neosalanx taihuensis
ATCATACATGTTCCCTCCCTCTGGAGGGCCTGGGTGTTGGGATGTGTCCCAGATTTATTTTCTCTCTGTAGGCGCACACACACACACACACACACACACACACACACACACACACAAACACTGACATGTATGACAAACACACGCACACGTTCTATCACACATTAGTATGTGAAGGCACACACTCACAACACACCCCACCTACCCCCAATTCTCTCTCTCTCTCTCTCACACACACACACACACACACACACACACACACACACACACACACACACACACACACCCTACTGCCAGCTCTCTCTATCTCATACACACACATATGGACAGATATGCACACACACACACACACACACACACACACACACACACACACACACACACACACACCCTACTGCCAGCTCTCTCTATCTCATACACACACATATGGACAGATATGCACACACACACACACACACACACACACACACACACCCTACCCCCACCCCACAGATGCTTTTGGCCAATTATCAGATTAACAACCCCTCACATCCTCCCCCTCGTGAATCACATCTCGAGGAGCCTGTCTGCACAACAGCAACGCTATTCTATGGATCCCTCGCCTGTACACAACCACACAGTCAAACAGGAAGCATACAGTCTTTATCCGGTCTATTTATGTGCTGCTTCCTGTACGAGGAGGTCTTTGAGTGAGTCTTCAGGTGATGCAGCTACGATAAGCTTTATCTACGTGACAAATCGTTTTGAGTTTTTCTTGGAAGATATAAATGGTTAGGAGACATTAAGTCATTGGCGTTGCAATAGCTTATCCTACAATCTACAGATACTGTTCATAAGAAAGTGAATAAAATAGGCTAGGTTAGTGTTTTTATTTGTTTGTTGAACGAACGTTGCTCCAGTTGAAAGTGTAAGAATGGTGGGTAAACACAGCGAGCTGCAACACTTAGGACTGAGAACCTCCTCCAGCGACAACAACCAAGCACATAAGCAGCTCTAGGGAAGCTCTCTCCCCTGATGCCCCACCTCCCACACAGCCCAACGATGCTGGATGCTCCCCCTGCAGCCACGGGGGGAGACGAGCCCTGCTTGGGAGAGGAGAGATGGGGAGGGGATGGAGGGTAGGGGGAGGGGGGGCAGCCATGCAGAACGAAACGACCAAAGATCTGCAGCTGCTGCTGTTAGCTCAGGCTTCAACATCAGCCAGTCCGATGTGGTTGTTCTTGTTGTTCTTGTTGTTTTTTAACAGTCGATACCCTGCAGCTAGCGAGCGGCTGTTCGGTAATATGGTGGAGGCTGTGGCCAGGATAGTTCTCATGGTGGGATGCTGGTGTTTTAGAGGCTTAATTGGACTAGCTGTTGAGGGCAGATGCTCCGTTACTGAGCTGAGGAGCCGAGCCGGAGAGAGACAGCTGAGCGCCGGAGCCCCAGATGTCTTAGAGGAGCTGTGGGGAGAGTCTGAGTACCGTGACTGCTGTCACACATCCAGCCATGGATGGTTGCCGAGCCTCTTTTTCCTGAAAGGAAGGCTCAGCTCTGCCCTGTCAGCTGTCCCACGCAGGGTCTACATGGTCTCGGTCATGCGAGGGTGTGACACGACTCATTGGTCGGCCCAGTCATTAAAGCTGGCAGCCTCGTAGACAAGCAGGCTCACTTCTGCTGCTCCAGGGCAAAGTAGGTTAGAGCAGCAGCAGCATCTGCCTGGCTGGCCTGGAAGTGGAGATGAGGTAAAGCAGGTTTGCTGGACTGAATATTGTCTCGTTAGCCTATTTAGTCCTGTATCTTCATGAGGTGTTCCTCTTTATTGGTGGGCTGTTTCTGGGCTAAGATTGGTCCACATTGGTCTCCTATGTTAAGGTTGATGGGTAACGTCAGATTCCTTTGCTGATAAATCAGTTTGAGTCAGTACTACCGAATCGGCAGATTGCTTGTCATCGTAACGCGCTGTTCCCTTATCGGTATTAGGGGATAACGATAACATTCGCCTCCACGTGCACCCCGACAGATGCGATGAGATTGTGCCCCCCCCCCCGTTCCTGCCCCCCCTCTCACAGCGACGCGTGTCAGTTTTCATAACTCACAAGGAGGCTGAGTCACTGTACTGTGAGGAACAGCACTGCACCCCCCCCCCCCCCACACACACACACACACACACACACACACTCCAACTGTGTGGTTTCTTCCACGTACTGAACACTGATTAAGAGATGCTACCTAACAAGCCTGACGCACTCTGATTGCGCCCAGAAACAAGGTAGCACATGGTGACAAACATCCCTCACACACACACACACACACACACACACACACACATATGCATCCTGTCTTCAGTAACCATCTCTGAGTCATTCACCTTGGCGGTTCAGGCATATTCAGTCCCCATCCATCATGTCTTTATTTTGTGCTGGTGACTGAGATCAGCAGTAATGTTGAGGTGCAAAGTGTGTGGGTGGGTGTGTGTACGTGCGTGTGTGTGTGTGTGTGTGTGTGTGTGTGTGTGAGAGAATCTTGTGACTTTCCATCATACTGTGTCTGTACTTTTGAACCAGGGATTCCCTGCCTGTGCTGTCATCCTGACATAACCTGATTAGAACTAAGGTAGTGGGAAAGATGTTCACAAACATGCTAACACATGCTAACATAGACCCAACACCACACACACACCACACACACACACACACACACACTTCCAGCTCCAATATCATTACTCTGCTCACAATGACTGATCACTGTCTGGTGTCAGTAGAACTGTTATACTAACACTGACAGTACAGACACACACACACACACACACAGACACACCAGACACACACTCACACTCACACACTGCTGTTAATCATAACAGCCATTCTGCATCCTCTCTACATTACCACACATCACTGGACACCGTTATGAGATGATATTTCTTCCCCACCCCCCCAAGGTGAAACGTCCCTCTGACAACATACAGAGCTGTGAACATTTCCACAGCTACATTATCAAACATCACATTTCCACAGCTACATTATCAAACATCACATTTCCACAGCTACATTATCAAACATCACATTTCCACAGCTACATTATCAAACATCACATTTCCACAGCTACATTATCAAACATCACATTTCCACAGCTACATTATCAAACATCACATTTCCACAGCTACATTATCAAACATCACATTTCCACAGCTACATTATCAAACATCACATTTCCACAGCTACATTATCAAACATCACATGAAGCACATCCTGTTCAGAATCACTCATCCTTAAAGCTCACACCCAGTTACAGGGGACCATCTCCCCTTGACCCCGGGGGCCCCCCCAGACCCCCCAGACCCCCCTGGCTCGGCCCCCCCAGACCCCCGGCCCTCAGCAGGTGCTGCAGGGCTTCTGGCTTCTAAGTGTGTCACAGAAACAGGGGCAGGTGCCCCCAGGATGGATGTCCTCCTGAAGCTCCTCCCCTCAACACGCTTCAGCTCAGCTGGAACCAGGCGGAGGACGAGGCTGCCTGAGCCACTGTCCTGGGGAACCCTGTCCTGGAGAACCCTGTCCTGAGGAACCCTGTCCTGAGGAACCCTGTCCTGGGGAACCCTGTCCCTGAGGAACCCTGTCCTGGGGAACCCTGTCCTGAGGAACCCTGTCCTGAGGAACCCTGTCCTGGAGAACCCTGTCCTGGGGAAACCCTGTCCTGGAGAACCCTGTCCTGAGGAACCCTGTCCTGAGGAACCCTGTCCTGGAGAACCCTGTCCTGGGGGAACCCTGTCCTGGGGAACCCGGTCCTGGAGAACCCTGTCCTGGGTGCAGAAGCATGGACCAGATAGACAGCACAAGAAACGTCTTTCACTTGAAAACAGCGTCCAGATGACTACACCTCTCAAAGCTTTTCTACAGTGGAACCCTCCCGGACGAATCAGGGGTTCTACACCGTCTGTTGACTGACAGTAAAATCCCCCGTTCGATCAGCCTTCCACGAATAGCAGACTGCAGGCTGTACGGTTTAAGATAGCCACAGCTCCCTCAGCCACACAGTGTTACTGGCAGATATTCTAACTCTAACAGGAGTACACAGAGATATTCTAGATAGGCTATAAGGTTACCTGAGGGGCAGACACACACATTATCTTCTCCACTACAGGATAGTGAAACAGCTGCTCTGCTCTCCTGTTGATCTCTGCTTGGTAAAAGGCTGCAGCAGGAGAAGGCAGATCGATGCTGGACACTAAAGCACTCCTGAGCCAGGATAAACACACGGCACCTCCCCAGACCCCCCCCTCCTCCAGATCCTCCCCCAGATCTAGTGGTCTGAAGGCTGCAGAGGTTACACCCCAACCCCCCCCCCCCACCCCACCCCCCCCCCTCCCCCCCCCCACACGCCACCGCCCAAAAACACTCCACGTTTCCGTCGGTAACAATATCAACGACAGGTTTTCCAGCGAGGACACATCGCCCTCGCCATCAGTCGCTTCTCCAAGTCACAGCAGCTAGAGTAGCCAGGACTTCACAGACTGTTTATCAGTGATGAACCCAGTGAGGTTTTTACTCTCCTCTCCCTGTCCAGCAGATCTGGGTCCTGTGATTGGCTGTGCTGTGCAGGAAGCCAGCTGTGGAGGTGTTGTCTAAAGCTGGTTGTGTTAGAGAAGCTCCATCACCTGGCTCACTTTCACACACCTGCACAGCCAAACATGCTCTCGTCTTCTGGGTATTTATAGGCGTTCTTTACGGTGGAATTGGCTTCTATGATGCATGACTGTAGGTGGGGAGGAGAGGAATGATGCTTTTCGTCCCTGAGACAGTAAGATGTTGACCTGGTCTGAGTGTAAGCAGGTCTGGAGGTGTGCCTTCTGGATCTGAGCTGAACAGGATCTTAAATCATCTCCTCGAGATGGTGAAGCGATTTGTCATGATTTGTCATGACATCTCAGAGTCCATCTCTACAAGTGGAGCTGACTAAATGGATCCATTAATATTTCACTGTTTCACGAGCTCGGTGAGTGTACGTCGTATGGAGAAGGTGGAGGACTGTGTGTGTCTGAGTGATGACAAGGTCTTCAGAGGCCTCTGCAGCAGTCTCAGGTTTGCCTAATGTAACAATGTTATTGTTGGTTTGTTTGTTTTGAATGTAAGATGTCTACTGGGAATGTTTTTAAAACATATGCCCTGTTTTTTCATCTCTCTCCCTTTCTCTCTCTCTCCCTCTCTTTCTCTCTCTCTCTCCCTTTCTCTGTCTCTCTCTCCACCCCCCTCTCTCTCTCTCACTCCCTTTCTCTGTATCTGTCTCCCCCCCACTCTCTCTCTCTCTCCCTCTCTGCCCCCCCCCCCCTCTCTCTCACACGTTCATCCCTGATGGTAATTTACTTAACATTTCATAGAGCTGGTATATTCCAGGACAGTCCCAACCTGTAATGCTCCATGCAAATCAAGCGGGCTCCTCTGCTCACGTACCTCCCCCCTCCCCCTCCCCCCCCCTCCCCTCCTCCCATCTCCTCTCCTCCACCTGCCATAAAGCACCAAGCATCTTTTCTTCTGTCGCCCCCTCTCCGTCTCTCTCTGTCTCTACGTCTCTCTCTCTGTCTCTCTGTCCTCTCTGTCTCTCTGTCTCTCTCTCTCTCTGTCTCTCTGTCTCTCTGTCTCTCTGTCTCTCTGGCTCTCCCTCCATCAGGGCACGTCACACTACACCACTTCCAGCTCGCCCAAGCACGGCATGCTTCCCAATTTCTACGGTTCTCTTTCTCTCCAACATAAACAAGGACCATGACAGCGGTTCAAACCCCTCTCTCCATCCCTCTCTCCATCCCTCTCTCTCCATCCCTCTCTCCATCCCTCTCTCCATCCCTCTCTCGTTTTGCTTCCCACTCACACACACACACACACACACACACACACACACACACACACACACACACACACACACTGCTAAACAGCATCAGAAATCCGAGGAGGAAAATAGCGAGGGAGGAAGGAGACAGAGAGAGAGCACACAGCAGCACATTTTACCACACACACACACACCGTCTCAGACAATCTTGGCTAACCGTGAATCCTGAAGCCCCGATCGGAGCACAGCTCCAGGGATGAGCACCCACCCCCCCATCCCCCCCATCCTGCCCCCATCCTGCCCCACCCCCCCCATCCTGCCCCCGCAGACCCCGCAGTGTTCCTCCACAGAACCAGCAGTGGAACATGCGCTCACACACACGTCAGCCTGTCAGCAGGACCCCCATCCCCTGTCCCCCCTGCCCCCCCCACCCTGAACCCCCCTCTCCTCCCCCCCCGCCACCAGAGAAGAGAAAAGCAGCTCTTACTGAGTCTCCGGGAGCCGATGCAGCCCATGGTGTTTTCACAAAGGCCCTGGAAACAAGGAAGGAAGCGTTACCTTGACACCATGCATTCTCTCTCTCTCCCCCTCTTGCTTTCTCTCTCTCCCTTCCCTTTCTCTTTACTCGCTCGCCCCGCTAGTATCTCCAGTGCTCCCGGTGCGCTCTCCCTCCCTCCCTCTCTCCCTCCTGCGCTTGCTCACATCGCTCAGTCCCTCCCTCTCTCGTTTCTTCCTCTCCCTCTGTCTCTCTGACGCTCTTTCTCTCTTTCTCTCTCACACACCAGTGCAGAGTCCTGGAAGATCCGGTTAGTAAGTCAGTATGCCTGAGGGACGGCCATCAGTAAATAAGCAGCAGTAATATTATTATAATAATAATGATCCATATCATGACTATCATCCTTATCTTTACACGAGCATTGTCAATAGGGACATTGTTACCGATTTACTCCGAAAATGTTTATGATCATTACTAATGCAGTCATTACCCTCTATTCTGCCACAGAGGGCATCTCAATTACTGCACTTAAGTCGAGCGTTTAGAAATCACGCTAGCTGGATTCAAAAAATGTGCAGAAATGTGGTTTTCTTTTTTTCTTCTCTTTATTGAAAAAAAAACTAAAACAAAGAATCATATCGACTTAATCAGGTGTGTCAAGTGCAGAGAGAGAGAGTGTGTGTGTGTGTGTGTGTGTGTATGTGTGGGTGTGTGTGTGTGTGTGTGTACTGAAAGCATGGGCTTGCTGTTCCAGGATCAGAGGAGGAGGGATGAAGCTGTTGGATTCCATTGTTGTCATTGTTGATATCACTGCACTGCTGCACTGTGTTCTACCTAAAATGGGGGATTCTCTCTGTCTCCCTCTCCCGTGCTCGCTCTGCCTTACAATGAACTGCAGCTGTTTCTTATCGTCTCTCCTCCTCCTCCTCGATGGTCCCTCAGTTACTCTCCCCTCCCCCTTTTCACCACCCACACTCTCTCTTCCCTCCCCCCCTCTAAACTCCTCCTCCTCCTCCCTCCATCTGTCTCGCACGCACGCTGCGTTCAAATATGCACACGTACACGCACTCACGTACACGCACTCTCACGCTGGGCCAGTATTGGCAATAGTAAGAGAAGAGGGTATTCCTTCACAGTCACATCTCCCCAGATCCCACCTCTCCCCCCTCCCTCCCTCTTCTCTTCTCTCTCTCCCCCCTCCCTCCCTCTCTCTTCTCTCTCTCCCCCCTCCTCCCTCTCTCTTCTCTCTCTCCCTCCCTCCCTCCCTCTCCTCTGTTCTGTCATTTTAGACATCCCTCCTCTCCTGCTCAGCTCTGCTTCTCTCTTTTTATCTCCCTCCTTCACTTTCCATCCCTGCATCCCTCCCTCCCTGCGTATCTCTTTCCATCCCTAAATCTATTTGCATATAAAAAGCTATTTTTTTATACTTAAGGAAGACATTAACAGAATAGAATTTGACATATATATATATGTCCTGTATTAAATATTGATATGTGGCGAGCCAAGCCATTTAAATATAGGCAGATGAAACCATTAGAGTCATGCAGACAGGCGTCTCACTGTGGATGAGGGACGAGGAAGAGGTCAACACAGGGAGAGTATATTAGGTGTCGAGTTGGTGTAAAGGTCATAGTTTGTATGTTGGTGACCCCTGCACTCGCACCGCTTGCACCAGGCAGCACCCCCTGTTGGCAGGGGGAGGTAACCGGTTCTGACCGGAAGGACAGAAGATTGAGACAGAACAAATTCTGTTAGTGTGCCCTTCAGTTTTGGACCAGTGGTTCTCTCCCATTGGAGGACTAAACTATCCTGTTGTAACTGACAGCCAGGACAACCTATTAGGTGGCAGCTGACAGCCAGGACAACCTATCAGGTGACAGCGGTCGTCCGAGGGAAGTGCTCTAGTCTTTTGTTTTTTCCTGTAGCTGCATGACCAGATCCTTCTCCACACTGCCCCCTGGCTGAGGAGGGCTGGAAGGACAGGGAAAGCAGTGGGACTCTTTCTTAGCACGACAGTGAAATATTCTTTTTTAAATATACAAAAACAGACAATGGCTTTTACAATTCATATTAAAAAAATAGAAACAAGAAAAAGCACAATTAAAAAAAGATGAAAATAGATGCATGTATAAAACCTTTCAAATAAATTTGGTATGAAATAAAAAGATGACCCTCTGAAATATAGCTTGGGTTGATTAAAAAGAACCTTTCACAGAATGATAATTCCAGAACTGGCATTGATACAGGTGTGAGGGAGCTTTGTGAGGTGGACTGAGCTGGAGGAAGTGGGGGTTCTGACTTCCTGTCCAGGAACAGCAGGTATGTCACATTAACAAAACCCCTTTTCTTTTTTCCAAGAGCTGGTGTTCTGGGGTTTGTGCAGAGGGAGATGGAGTGTGTATGTGTGTGTGTGTGTGTGTGTGTCCATGGGAGAATTTGCACAGCAAATATGAATGAATGCGTGAGTGTGTGTGTGTGGCAGTAGAAGGTGTGGAATGTGTCAGAAGTGTGTGTAGCAGTAATGTGTGTGTGTGTGACAGTAGTAGGTGTGGAATGTGTGTCAGAAGTGTGTGTGGCAGTAATGTGTGTGTGTGACAGTAGTAGGTGTGGAATGTGTGTCAGAAATGTGTGTCAGTAATGTGTGTGTGTGTGTCAGTACTGTGTGTGTGTCAGTAATGGGGGTGGTACTTGGGGAACAGGTAGAGGTCTTTGCAGAGGGAGCTGGTGAATTCAGACATCTCTTTACAGCGGTGGTGGGGCGTTCCGGGGGCGTACCCCTCTCTCTCCTTGATGCGCCCGTTCACCTGAAGCACATGCACAGGAAACAGGAGCACATCACCACACACCCCCCCTGGACACTGAGTGTGTCTGTGGGAGAGAGAGTGTACTGGCGCATGTGTGTGTGTGTGTGTGTGTATCTGCACCATGATGTCAGACAGGTGTGTGTCTCTGGCTCTCAGGTGCAGTGTGTGTGTGTGTGTGTGTACCTGCACCATGATGTCAGACAGGTGTGTGTCTCTGGCTCTCAGGTGCAGTGTGTGTGTGTGTGTGTGTGTGTGTGTGTGTACCTGCACCATGGTGTCAGACAGGTGTGTGTGTGTGTGTGTACCTGCACCATGATGTCAGACAGGTGTGTGTTTCTGGCTCTCAGGTGCAGTGGTTGTCTGTGTGTGTGTGTGTGTGTGTGTACCTGCACCATGATGTCAGACAGGTGTGTGTGTGTGTGTGTGTGTACCTGCACCATGATGTCAGACAGGTGTGTGTCTCTGGCTCTCAGGCGCAGTGTGTGTGTGTGTGTGTGTGTGTGTGTGTGTGTGTGTGTGTGTACCTGCACCATGATGTCAGACAGGTGTGTGTGTGTGTGTGTACCTGCACCATGATGTCAGACAGGTGTGTGTGTGTACCTGCACCATGATGTCAGACAGGTGTGTGTGTGTGTGTGTACCTGCACCATGATGTCAGACAGGTGTGTGTGTGTGTACCTGCACCATGATGTCAGACAGGGTGCTTGTGTGTGTGTACCTGCCACCATGAAGTCAGACAGGTGTGTGTGTGTGTACCTGCACCATGATGTCAGGACAGGTGTGTGTGTGTGTACCTGCACCATGATGTCAGGACAGGTGTGTGTGTGTGTACCTGCACCATGATGTCAGACAGGTGTGTGTGTGTGTACCTGCACCATGATGTCAGACAGGTGTGTGTGTGTGTACCTGCACCATGATGTCAGGACAGGTGTGTGTCCTCTGGCTCTCAGGTGCAGTGTGTGTGTGTGTGTGTGTACCTGCACCATGGTGTCAGACAGGTGTGTGTGTGTGTGTGTACCTGCACCATGATGTCAGACAGGTGTGTGTGTGTGTACCTGCACCATGATGTCAGACAGGTGTGTGTCTCTGGCTCTCAGGCGCAGTGTGTGTGTGTGTGTGTGTGTGTGTGTACCTGCACCATGATGTCAGACAGGTGTGTGTGTGTGTGTGTACCTGCACCATGATGTCAGACAGGTGTGTGTGTGTGTACCTGCACCATGATGTCAGACAGGTGTGTGTCCTCTGGCTCTCAGGCGCAGTTGTGTGTGTGTGTGTGTGTGGTGTACCTGCACCATGATGTCAGACAGGTGTGTGTCTCTGCTCTCAGGCGCAGTGTGTGTGTGTGTGGTGTGTGTGTGTGTGTGTGTGTGTACCCTGCACCATGATGTCAGACAGGTGTGTGTCTCTGGCTCTCAGGCGCAGTGTGTGTGTGTGTGTGTGTGTGTGTGAGTGTGTGTGTGTGTGTGTGTGTGTGTGTGTGTGTACCTGCACCATGATGTCAGACAGGTGTGTGTCTCTGGCTCTCAGGCGCAGTGCTGTTTTGAGTTCCTGGATGAACCAGGAGCCTCTCTTGGTGTTTCTCATAGCAGCTGTGCCCTGCAGGACACCAAACACACTTTTCACTATGTCCTCCTCTTTCTCACACACCCACCACACACCACACTCTCACCCCTCCCTCCCCCTCTCTCTCAATCTCTCCCTCCACACCCTCCCACCACACCACTCACTCTCTCCTTCACACAAACATTCTCTCTCCCTCCCTCCCCCCCCCACCCCCCACCCCCCTCCCCCCCTCTCTCTCACCTTTGAGGGAGGCGTAGCCGCAGATCATGTCGGAGCGCTGGGGCAGTTTGACCCTCAGCCTCCCCCTCTCCTCCCCTCCTGCTGTCTTCTCCATCCCCCTCTCCCTCCCCTCCCTGCATCCCTCTGCTCACAGCCAGGGGACGAGGTCCTGCCTGGGCCATCCAACTGCTCCACAACCACAGTCCCATCTCCTCTGAGGATGGGGGAGAGAGAAGAACATGACTAGAAGGGAAAGGAAGGAGAGGAACAGAGAGAGGGGGATAGAGGGAGAGAGAGAGGGGAGAGAGAGGGGATAGAGGGAAGAGGGGGATAGAGGAAGAGAGATGGGATAGAGGGGAGAGAGAGGAACAGAGAGAGGGGGATAGAGGGGGAGAGAGAGGGAAGAGGGGATAGAGGGTAGAGAGAGAGGAAGAGGGGATAGAGGAAGAGAGGGGATAGAGGGATGAAGAGGGGATAGAGGAAGAGAGAGGGAGAGAGAGGAAGAGGGGATAGAGGAAGAGAGAGGGGATAGAGGGAGGAAGAGGGGATAGAGGAAGAGAGGCTAAGGAGGACAGGTGTAGAGAGAGTAAGCTGAACTAAAGAGAGACAGAGAGAGAGAGAGAAGCATGGCAGGAGAGGTTTGGACGCTCACCTCCTCGACATGCCTGGATGAAGAACATCTTAGGCTTGTTCTGCAGCAGAGGGCAGTGGGCGTTATCAAAGGCCTCGAACACCCAGTCCAACTAAGACACATGGGGGGAGATATTTGAACAGTGGTCATTCCACTCTTAACTGAAGGTGGTGCTTTTCTTATCTGACAAACTTCAAAAACACACAGCCTCCCTCCCTCCCCCTCTCTCTACTTCCCCCTCTCCCTCCCTCCCCCTCTCTCTACTTCCCCCTCTCCCTCCCTCCCCCTCTCTCTGCCCCCCCCCTCTCCCTCCCTCCCCCTCTCTCTGCCCCCCCTCTCTCTGCCCCCCCCCTCTCTCTGCCTCCCCCTCTCTCTCCCTCCCCCTCTCTCTACTTCCCCCTCTCCCTCCCTCCCCCTCTCTCTGCCCCCCCCTCCCTCCCTCCCCCTCTCTCTGCCCCCCCCTCTCTCTGCCTCCCCCTCTCTCTACTTCCCCCTCTCCCTCCCTCCCCCTCTCTCTGCCTCCCCCTCTCTCTCTGCCTCCCCTTTTCTCTGCCTCCCCCTCTCTCTCTGCCTCCCCCTCTCTCTGCCTCCCCCTCTCTCTGCCTCCCCTTTTCTCTGCCTCCCCCTCTCTCTGCCTCCCCCTCTCTCTGCCTCCCCCTCTCTCTCTGCCTCCCCCTCTCTCTGCCTCCCCCTCTCTCTACCTCCCCCTCTCTCTGCCTCCCCCTCTCTCTGCCTCCCCCTCTCTCTGCCTCCCCCTCTCTCTGCCTCCCCCTCTCTCTGCCTCCCCCTCTCTCTGCCTCCCCCTCTCTCTGCCTCCCCCTCTCTCTGCCTCCCCCTCTCTCTGCCTCCCCCTCTTTCCCCTCACCGGCAGCAGGTCTCCGTCAGTGCCATACACAGCTCCCTCTACACCGTGGGACAGCAGACACAGAACACTGCTGTCCATGTTCCTGTGATCCTGCTGCCGACCAAACGCCTCGATGCACAACCTCATGTCCTGCAGAGAGAGAGAGGGACAGAGAGACAAGCAGAGGGAGATGGAGAGAGAGACACAGCTTTCTGTCACTTCCTCTGACACCTAATATCACAATCCTAGCCAGGTGAACATGCTGGTGTGTGTGTGTGTGTGCTGCTCACCTGGGCAGTCAGGTCTCTGTGGACAGTGACCAGGTAGTCCAGCTCAGTGAAGACCTTCCGCAGGACCTCCTCGTCCACCTCTCCTCCCTTCCTGGTGTCCAGGTCTGGGGCAGAGGCCTCAAACACCCTGTTACTGATGACCAGAGCCAGCCCGCGCCTGGCAGACACCATGGGGTAGGACTAGAGAGAGAGAGACAGAGACAGAGACAGAGAGAAACAGAAAGAGAGAGAGACAGAGACAGAGAGGGGAACAGAGAGATAGACAGAAAGGGACACAAGGATAGAAAGACAGACAGAGAGAGACAGTCAGAGAGACAGAGACAGTCAGAGAGAGACAGACAGACGTTACCACAAGACAGTCATCAGACACTTGCTCTAGTTAGCTCCATGTTGTAGTGCCTCCTCAGAACAGGCTCTGTACCTGCTGGTAGTGAGAGCGGTAGAACTCTGCAGTGCAGGGGAGCACAGGGGAGGTGATGGGGCTGTCTGCATCCAAACACATCTCTACTGACTCTGCAAACACACAGAGAGAGAGAAAGAGAGAGGCTGTTACACACACACACACACACACACACACAGAGGCTGTTACACACACACACACACAGAGGCTGTTAAACACACACACACACACACACGCACACAGAGAGGCTGTTCCACACACACACAGAGAGAGAGGCTGTTACACACACACAGAGAGAGGCTGTTACACACACAGAGGCTGTTACACACACACACACACACACACACACACACACACACACACACAACGTAACAACATTTAAGCCTTTGATGCAGTGTGCACTGTGTACTGTTAACAGGTAATGTGAGAACCTTTAAGAGTGAGTCACCAGGGTGTGTCTAAAGAAGGCTAACGCTGCAGGCAAGCTACTGCTAGCTAACTTCCCACACTGATAAGGTTAAATAAACACAAGCGCTTCACAAACTCCTGCACTTCACCCCGATAACAGTAACACAACACAATGTCCTACACTTCAAGATGTCTTCAAGCACATTTGCAAAACAATACATGGAAAAATTTGGAATGCAATCCCATTTCTCTCCTTCCATTGGACGACCGCACACTCCCCCGATCTAACGGCTTACCGTATCGTCATGGAGACTGACAAATATTATGACCCTTGTATTGTGGAATTGTGAATCAGAATGAAGCTCTACATACCTTGAGTCCTGACTCTCTTGGCTGACAACACTCCTTCCTGAGTAGGGAGAGGTAGAGAGGAGTCCACCGAACGCTTGAGAGAAAACAGCAACTAAAACACATTATTACTAATCATTACAATCCGAGGAAACACAGTTTGACAAGGTGTGTGCTACTCTCACCTGCCTCTCCTCTCCCCTGCCTCTCTTCCCCTCCTCTCCCTTGCTGTCTCTCTCCTCACTCCCTGTGGGTGTCTCTCTCCCTGGACACCCTGGCCTGCTGCAGCTGAGGGCTTGGGTTGGGGTGGATCCAACACTGCCCTCCTCCCAGTGAGAGCTCTGGACCTACACAGCAGAGGCAGAGCAGGGAGTGAGTGTGTGGCCCTCCCTGCTCCACAGACTGAGCTGCAGCAGGCTCGGTCAAGGTGCCCACCTCTCTCTCTCTCTATCCACCTCTCTCTCTCTCTCTCTCTGTCCACCTATATCTCTCTCTGTCCACCTCTCTCTCTCTCTCTCCTCTCTCTGTCCACCTCTCTCTCTCTGTCCACCTCTCTCTCTGTCCACCTATATCTCTCTCTGTCCACCTCTCTCTCTCTCTGTCCACCTCTCTCTCTGTCCACCTATATCTCTCTCTGTCCACCTCTCTCTCTGTCCGCCTATATCTCTCTCTGTCCACCTCTCTCTGTCCACCTATATCTCTCTCTGTCCACCTCCCTCTCTCTCTGTCCACCTCTCTCTGTCCACCTCTCTCTGTCCACCTCTCTCTGTCCACCTCTCTCTCTCTCTCTCTGTGTCTCTCTGTGTCTCTCTCTCTCTCTCTCTCTCTCTCTCTCTCTCTCTCTGTGTCTCTCTCTCTCTGTCCACCTCTCTCTCTCTCTCTCTCTGTCTCTCTCTCTCTGCATGGCAAACCTGAAACAGCCAAGTGTGGCCTGAGGAAAGAGCTGGTGTGTGTGTGGTCACATGACCTGCGGTGTGTTCAGCAGAGCGTTACCTTGGTGTCGGCCTCTCTGCTGTCGCTCTCTGAGCGCTCTGTGAGCAGAGCAGCAGCCAGGTGATGTTGCTCTGTGTCCTTCAGGGCAGCACAGAAGCTGCTGAAAGCTCGCGGACCTCGTTTGGGCAGGAGGGACAGCAGGCGGTAGCTCCGCTTGTGGGAGGTCTTCTCCACCTTGCATGGGAAGGGGGGGGGGGGACCATTAAGAAACAAAACAACACGACGGAAACTAAGAGAATTCTTTGGAAGAACATGTTGGGGAACATACCAAGATACTCTCAGCCATGCTGTCGGTGAGGATCTCGTCTGCTGTCAGTGACTGGATCAGTAACTCGTCCACCACCATCTCTCTACTGAGGAGTACGGAGTGTTTCCGAAGGGCCTGCTTGTCACGCTCCTTCATGCCTCCCAACATTTTGCTCTGTGACAAAGTATGTCATAAAAAATAAATAAACATCATCTTGCAAACCACTTCCTTATTATATAATGTCTTCAACTGTCTCTCTCACACACACACACACGCACACCTTTTGTCGTCAATGCACAACGGTGATAATCAGTGTTCTTACCTTGAAGTAGCCTGACTTGATGTTGAACGACCCTTTTGGAAGTTGAAAAGTGATCTTTAAAAGCTCCTTGTTGTAGGGTGATCAGATCTGTGTGAAGGTGCAGGAGGCTGGAGATCCAGGGTCAAGTTCAAGACGCTGGAGATCCAGGGTCAAGAGATCCAGGGTCAAGTTCAAGAGGCTGGAGATCCAGGGTCAAGTTCAGGAGGCTGGAAATCCAAAGTCAAGTTCAGGAGGCTGGAGATCCAGGGTCAGGTTCAGGAGGCTGGAGATCCAGGGTCAAGTTCAAGAGGCTGGAGATCCAGGGTCAAGTTCAAGAGGCTGGAGATCCAGGGTCAAGTTCAAAGGCTGGAGATCCAGGGTCAAGTTCAGCTGTGTGTTTAACACTTTAAACACACATGTCGAGATGACAGAAAAACTACCTCTAGTACTACAGTAGTCATGTATTGTACTGTTACTGTAGTATTAGTAGCCAGTTTTTTTTGTAGTTTTACTGTACTATGACAGTACAGTAGTCCAGTAGTAGGATCTAACTGTCTGAACGCCAGTGTTCGTCTAAAACAATGAGCTACATTGAACGGCGCAACACTACACAATCTAATTGTGTATCAGAAGTTTTACCGCATTAAACCAGCCTGAAGTAACTGACTGTTTCTCGGTCAGTTGTTATCTGACTAGCTAGCTAATTAGCTAGCCTGAAGCTAGCTACGTTAATGCTAAGAAAGAAAAACTTAGCTAGTTTCAAGACGGACTTGCGTGCACTTCTCTGCATCAGACTCGCTCAAACTTTAGCTTTAAAGAGCACTAACTATACATCGTTAGTAACCGTGCTAAGATACTAAATTAATTTTAAAAACCGTTCGGTTTCTCTTCCTTCGGCGCGTCCATGCAAAGCTGTGTTGTGGGTGTGGATGAGTCACGCTCATTAGTGATTCAGCCAATGAGATCAGAGAATACATGAGTGACGTTTTAAGCAGCCAGTCCTGAACTCGTTTTTTATGAAGGTGGGCGTTGAGACTTGATGAAAATGATTTTGAATTCAAATGTGTGTTTACAGACGGTAATTAACCAATTAATAAGAGGGTCCGTATGATGGACAGTGTTTGTGGTCTAATGGTATATCGGGTTTCAAAGCATAGCTTGTCATTGGAAGGAAATGCAGTAGGGGGAGATCAAAAAGTTAAGCAATTACACGCAACTCCCTTTAAATGCAGTTTGCATTAGAACCTATAAATTCTCTATGGAATCGAACTTCTAAATCTGTTTTAGAGTTAAAGCACTGAACTACTATTTAATATGATACAAATATTCCTGTCTAATAGGTTAAACATTGGACTGCACATAAAAAATATGCTTCATGTACTCTCCACCCCCTACACACCCCTACACACCCCTACACACACACACACACACACACACACACACACACACACACACACACACACACACACACACACACACACACACACACACACACACACACACACACACACAGTTCCCCCTCTCCACCCCTCCTCCACTCTCCTGCTGTCTTGCCTCTCTCTCAGTGTGTGCTGTCAATAATTGATGATTCTTACTGACTCAAAGGGTAACAGGTCTGAGAGGAAGTATCTCAAGCGTCCCCCCCTCCCCCCCCAAAAGTCTATCTTTACACACTGCCTGTCAGTAAGACCACAACATGTGTTTATTAGAGCATGGCAATCGATGAAGGCCAGACTCTCTCCACCTGTTTCATGTGTCTGAGTGTTAGGGTTGTTAGTCCTCTGTTGTGGTGTTACTGCAGGCAGGAGAGGGTTAATACTGCCTGTTTAGCCCACAGCAGGAGAGAGGGAAGCAGAGAGAGACAGATTAAATGAGAGGCAGGGGGCAGAGAGGAGGAGAAGGAGAGAGGGAGTGATAGTGAGTGAAAGAGTGAATTAATTCATCCCTTAAGCAAAGCCCCCTAATTGACACCGTCGCAAAACTGGCACTTGCAGATAAACACACGGAGTGATGGAAGGAGAAAGGAGAAATGAGAAGTTCTTTCACAGGAAGAGAAGTTTAACTTTCGGGGCTTATGGAGAGTGAGTACAAAAAACTGCCATGTTGTCAACTGGTTGTCTCATTTTTTAGTTTTTATTGTGAAAAGTTGAACAGACAAATTCATTTCTTAAATATTGTAATACGTCGTATGCATCCTAGTGTCATTATCTTCTGTATCACATCATGTCTTTTGTGCTCTTGAGCAGTTCCCAATCCCCTGTTGACAGTGAGGACAGCTTCATGTGGGGGGATGAAGCGAGGTCAGTCATTTTTCAATCTCCTGTATCTATCTTCATCTGTACTATAGTGTGTTTTCACATCAAACCTGGTCTCCCTTCACGACATAGGAAATAATCTTTTTTTAATGGGTGATGAATTGTATTGCTTTTGTCTGTCAATCCATCTGTTTCTGCAGACAAGACACTTTACAACCCAACATTCTGGATGTGTTAGATTCTCCTTCCAGCGCAAGCAAGTCTGTCCTCCCAGCTAACAGCAACCAAAGGGTAAAACACACACAAACACACACACACACACCACCTCAGCCTAATATGCCAACGATCGTATAATCACAAGGATATGCTTTGACCTTTCTAAGAACAGAGCTAATGACATAGCTTGTAGAATCACACCCTTTCCTAAGCAGACAGTGATTTCATCAGAGCAGATATCTAACTATCTTCCTGATGAGTGTGAACTTGCATGTGGGTGTCAGTGATCTTCCTCTTTTCGTCCTAAAGCTTGTTTCCCTCTTGACATGTGTCACCCTGCTCGCCTCCCTGTGTGTTCGCTGTTGAAGGTGACAGAACTGTTTGAGATCATTGAAAAGCTGCAGGTTCGTATCTAAACACCCCCCCCCCACCACCACCACCACCTCACCCCCCACCACCACCACCACCACCTCACCCCCCACCACCACCACCACCTCACCCCCCACCACCACCACCACCTCACCCCCCCCATCCCACCACCACCACCACCACCTCACCCCCCCCAATCCCACCCCCCCCCCATCCCACCCCCCCACCCCAATCCCACCACCCCCCCCCTCCCCTCCCCTCTCTCGGTAGTCTTGGGAAAGTAAAGCAAAGTCTCCTCTGTGTTCACTCATCTCCATGTTCTCCATCAGGGCAGCCGGCTGGATGAACAGCGCTGTGAGTTTCCTCTGCCTTTGAAGGTTGGTCTGTTGTTAGGGAAACTGTTTCATACAGAGATCATGTCTGTTGCCCAAAACACTGTGGACCATTCTACCAGTAATGGTACCAGCATGACAAACAAACAAAAAACTATCGTCATCGTTTTAACTTTGTTTTAATGTTAAACATGGATTTCATTTAACAATATATTCAGGTTTGTATGAATATACAGTGTAGGAAAGTTCTACATTAAAAATATATAATAATAATAATAAAAACTGAAAAATAAAATGTGCAGGAATATGTCTTTACTAGTCTACATGAACCTTTCCATCTCCTAATTTCTGTTTAAGTCTCATCTTCTAAAGATTGGAGGTGACCTGCCTCTGATCCTGCCTCCAAAAACGGGGGGTTACTGGATGGATCCCCCCCTGGAGAGGCTGGCAGACGTGAGCCCCACCTCCTCACATTACGGCCTGGAGGCAGACTCCTATGACATCATGGAGAGAGACAGCGAGGCCAAAATATACAACGATCTCTTTCGATCAAGAGTCAGTTCAGCAGTTGCACTGGACGTCTTGTCTGTATTACTTGTATTGATTTCTTACGTTACGACTGCCAACAAGTATCTAGATTCTGCTTTGGCTAATGGGCAATTCCCTGTGAAAACCTTCTCTTTCGATTATTTTAAAACGTATTCTTCCTGTCCTCCGTCAGTATCATCACTCGTTCACAGCGCTGGACCCCTCCCTCGGGCCCCTGGTCCTCTCTGTGTGTTTGGAGGAAGAGGAGAGACGGTTAAGAGTCATTCTGAGGTGGACTTTACATTCCAGTCACTTCATAAAGGCTTCATGAGCTCTACATAACATTTCATAACCACTGACTTCTGCTCTGAATGTCCAACACAGAATGAAGGAATGCTCTTTGAACGGAGTGTTTTCAGTCTCTCTCTTCTCTAACATCCCTTCTGCTGTTGAGTTGGCCAGGGTAGGGTTCACGCTCTTCACTTCCATACCTTTCAAGTATTCTACATTGACACGCTTTTATCCAAAGTGACTTCCAAGAAAAAGCAATTGGTCGCCGATCATAACAACATGATAGTCCGCAAACATTGCAGGTTGTCAGATTATAAAAAAAATGTACACTGTGTGAAACCACCATTTCATCTTCATCTCTTCCAGATGCTCTGTGAGAATGTGACTGTACCCAGATTTGAGGTGGTTAGCTATCTCAAGGTACTTCTCTGATTCCTTTAGATTGTTCTTCTGTCGGCTCAGAATGTTGTTTTTCTCTTTATTTTACGGATCGTCTTCCTCTCTCACTGTCTCCCTCTCTCTCTCTTTCTTTCCCTTTCCCTCCCTCTTTATCTCTGTCCACCAGGCTCCAGAGCTTATAAAAGCATTCGATGAGCACCGGGTGTCTCCAAATTTCAAATTTGGCATCTTGTATCAGAAGGAGGGGCAGGTAAGCAGAAGGGGATGGTGGTGGGAAGGGAAATAACTGCAGATTACACCTTGCTTTCTCTCTCACTTCTATATGGCTTCATCTCTTGGTCTCTCTCCCTTCTTTCTCTCTCTCTCTCTCTGTTGTAGCTCACAGAGCAGGATATACTCAGTAACAATGAGGAAAGTGAAGAGTTTCAAGACTTCATCTCAATCTTGGGAGAGACCGTAAAACTCCAAGGATTCACAGGGTAAGTCTGAGTTCCTCTCCTACGCGGAGACGACACACTCACCAGGTGTGTCTGCCCAGGTATCCCAGGTGTGTCTGCCCAGGTATCCCAGGTGTGTCTGCCCAGGTATCCCAGGTGTGTCTGCCCAGGTGTCCCAGGTGTGTCTGCCCAGGTATCCCAGGTGTGTCTGCCCAGGTATCCCAGGTGTGTCTGCCCAGGTATCCCAGGTGTGTCTGCCCAGGTATCCCAGGTGTGTCTGCCCAGGTGTCCCAGGTGTGTCTGCCCAGGTATCCCAGGTGTGTCTGCCCAGGTATCCCAGGTGTGTCTGCCCAGGTGTCCCAGGTGTGTCTGCCCAGGTATCCCAGGTGTGTCTGCCCAGGTGTCCCAGGTGTGTCTGCCCAGGTGTCCCAGGTGTGTCTGCCCAGGTGTCCCAGGTGTCTGACTACCTTCTCTCCTCTCCTCAGGTTCCGAGGAGGCCTGGACGTGTCTCACGACCAGACAGGAAGTCATACCGTGTTCACTTCCTTCCACGGTAGAGAAGTCATGTTTCACGTTGCGACCAAGCTGCCTTACACAGATGGCGACCCCCAGCAGGTCAGAAGAAGGGGGCACCTTTAAACATCATCACCTCCATCTCAAGTATGGTTTCGTGGTAGTGAACCTATCTAACCCCACTACACAGCTACAGAGGAAGAGGCACATAGGAAATGACATCGTGGCTCTGGTCTACCAGGAGGGCCAGACCCCCTTCCTGTCTGATGTCATCAGCTCCCACTTCCTGCACTGCTTCCTGGTGGTCCGGAGGGTCCGGAAGGGGGAGGGGGGGGAGGCAGGGAAGGGAGGAGCGTTCCAGGTGAGGAAACTAGAACGAGCATGAGCCCCAGTCTTGACCGCCCGCCCGCCCTCCTTCCCTCCTTCCCTCCTCGCTCTGGCTCTGCTGAATGTCTGTCATTCAGCCCAGGTAAACACCTGGATGTGTTCTCACTCCTCTGTTTCCAGGTGTCAGTAACAGCCAGAGAGGATGTGCCCCCCTTTGGCCCCGCCCTCCCAGATCCTCCTGTCTTCAAAGACGTGAGAAAAAAAATCAATCAATCAATATCCCGTACATCGTCTGCACAGGTCAAAGGTTAATGCCCAAATGTGGAGGCATAAAGGCTCCAATGGATGTGTTCAGCGCAGATGAAAAGGAACAAACCTTGTTTCTGTTACCCTGTCCTGCAGCGGTCCATCTTACGGGAGTTCCTTCTGACGAAGCTGATCAACGCTGAGATCTCCTGCTACAAGGCCGAGCAGTTCAGCAGACTAGAGGTGCAGCGATCCGACCAGCTCACCACATCCAGCACCACATCCAGAATCACATCCACCACCACATGCAGCCCAACATGCTGCACCACACACAGCACCACATCCAGCACCACACCCAGCACCACATCCAGCACCACATCCAGCACCACATCCAGAACCACATCCACCACCACATGCAGCACCACATGCTGCACCACACCCAGCACCACACCCAGCACCACAACCAGCACCACATCCAGCACCACACACAGCACCACACACAGCACACCACATCCAGCACATCCAGCACCACACCCAGCACCACATGCAGCACCACATCCAGCACCACACCCAGCACCACATCACATCCAGCACACCACATCCAGCACACCACATCCAGCACATCACATCCATCACCACATCCAGCACCACACCCAGCACCACACCCAGCACATCCGCACTACCACACCCAGCACATCCGCACTACCACACCCAGCACATCCGCACTACCACACCGAAGTCCTTAAACCTCAAGTGTCTTAATCATCTCTGTTTCTTTTCTCTTCCCCTCCTCTTCTTCCCTTCTTTCTTTCCCTCCTCCAGCTGCGCACTCGTTCCTCTCTCCTGGAGGGGTTACAGGCAGAACTCAGCACGCGCTCCCAATGCATGATGGGAGTCCAGCCGCTGTCCAGTCTTCCGGCCTCTGAGGGGTTGAGGGGTGTGTCGGAGGGGAGTGGGGGGTTCATAGAGAACTTTAAGGTGAGCACACTGCTCGGCCCTCTTAGTCATGAATTTTACACAACTTAATATCCAGGAAACATGTTTGTTATGACACATTCTTTCTTGAACCCTGATTATGTCATTGTGCATTCTAACACACACTCACAATCAGTTCCTCCTGTATGATGACACTCCCTGTTGTATGGGAGTCAAGTGGCTGAGCGGTGAGGGAATCAGGCTAGTATTCAGAAGGTAGCAAGTTCGAATCCATGCCAATATGACGTTGTGTCCTTGGGCAAGGCACTTCACCCTACTTGTCTCAGGGGAAAATGTCCCTGTACTTGCTGTAAGTCGCTCTGGATAAGAGCTTCTGCTGAATGTTAATGATATGTTATATGAGGTTGTTAATGTTATATTGTTGTTGTTCATTTGTAGAGAGCCATTAGAGTTCGCAGTCATTCGTTTGACACTCTTGGGGTTCCTAAAAAGATCGGAGGTGTAGTGACACAGAAACCCAAGGTATTCTAACCCTCCTTTACCTAACCCACAAACTGTCTTACTGTGATCTCTGTATGTTAAGTTTAGTAAAGAAGTGAGCATATATTTAACTTTTCTTTTCCGGAACAGAACGCCTATGCTTCAGAGAAAGATGTAGAGAGGTAAGATATACGAGGTCCTGAATGTCTGAAACACACATCAGGACTGTTTTCTCCCTGTCATGAAGAAATAACCTTCCCTTTTTTTGTATTTCAGCGAGTTTAAAACTCCAGGATACACATTTCCTCTCTTAGATGGCCTCGGCTCTGAGGTCAAAGGTCAAACGTCTCCTCAGGAGGAAAGCTAACCATATGCGACTCACAACCACATGATGATGTTATTAAAGAATCCCCGGTGGATGTTATCAATGTAAAAAACTTGTGTGTAAATAGGATCCGTGTAGAGTAAAACCCGAGTTTATGCAGATAAGAATAATCGATTTTAGGAGTTATGTGATGACAGTTATATGGGTCATAAAACCTCCAATGCTATTCAGTGAGGATGGATGTACGTTTTATCCCCAAAAAATAAATGATTGTTATTGTTCCAAGGACATGAATGGCATACCTACTTGTGTGATTAAACTGACTTGAATAAAAATCTATTCAATAATTATATTCCACCCCACACCACTGGGTGGCAGTGCCTGCAAGGTTGTGAGACTCAGAGACGATCATTTGCGAAAGTAAGATGTAAAAACTGAGCTTTGTTGTGTTCAGAGCATGGACCTATAATATTAGGTTCAGAGGCTAAAGTGGCTGAAGAGGCTGAAGTTTCTGTGCCTTAGTTGTCTTTCTAAACATGTAATTGTAGCTGTGTTCATGGTAGTCAGGGTTGAACTTTGACATAGTTTTTTGACAGCTCGGAGGCACAGAAGGTAAATCATGTATCTTTATGTTATTTAATATCTCTTTTGTCATGTTAACACAGTAAAACCTTCAGTTTCTGACACACAGACTCTGATCACATCAACATGTCGACTTCTAAGAAAGTCATCGAGCTTTTCTATGATGTGGTGTCTCCGTATTCCTGGCTGGGGTTCGAGGTTAGTAACGAAAAATTGAAAGTTAAATGAAAAATCACTTAAGGGGATATTTGCATGTGCATAATAAGCATGTTTTTGACATGTTTATAGGTCATGTGTCGCTATCGAAATGTCTGGAACATCGAGCTCAAATTCCGTCCTGCGTTTTTAGGAGGGGTAATGCAGGGGTCAGGTAGGTCAGCACAGATCAGCCAGAGGAAAAAACACCAATCTGTGCACTTTAAATCCTTGATATATTTGTACATATTCTAGGTAATAAACCCCCGGGTCTGGTACCCAACAAGTTCAAATACATGGCCAGCGACCTTCAACGTCTTTCCAAGTATTTTGACGTCCCCCTCGCCTTCCCTGCAGACCCTTTTGAGGCCATGTTCCAAAAAGGTAGATTTCTACCGCACAACTTATCTTAACCGGAGCATCCTGGGGCGAAATCTTCACAATGGTTAGGTAACCATAACCATGACTCCCCCGCCCCCCTGTCCCCGGCCCCCAGGTTCGTTGCGGGCCATGCGGTTTGTGGCGGCCGTGCAGGAGAGAGAGGAGGGGGGAGACAGGCAGGTGGAGAAAGTGTCCCGCGAACTGTGGAAGAGAATCTGGAGCGAAGACAAGGACATCACCTCACCTGAATCTCTGGCTGAGGTACAGAGAAACACTTCATTCCGCAGTCGATGTTCACTTTAAGCGTCGCTAAAGTAAAAAAAAATAAATGTAAAAAAAGCACACAGATTCACGCTCAAAGTGTTGAACTGTGTCGGTTGGTCGTTGTGTTTAACTCGTGTTCACGCACCTTTCAGGCCGCCATGAAGGCAGGGATTTCCGCCAGCGATATTGAAGACCTGCTTAAACTATCACAATCTCAGCCAATCAAAGACAAGTTGAAGAATACTACAGAGGATGCGCTGAAATATGGGGTCAGTGACCCCCCCCCATCCCCACCCCCTTTCTCTTTGGCCTTTCTATTGTAAATGTATTACAATCTTACTAATTGTCTCTCTGTGTCTCTCTGTGTGTGTGTCTCTCTCCCAGGCCTTTGGTTTCCCTATGGTAGTGTGTCATGTCAATGGAAACCCAGAGCCATTCTTTGGTTCAGACAGATTCGAGGTCATGGCTTATTGTATTGGTGAGATCATCTTCTGGTTTGGGAGTTTTCATTTCCCTGTCCTTCACACATCAGCCTATCACAATCCAGCTCATTTAAATATCTGTGTTTCAGGAGAGAAATGGGAGGGGCCACAACCGGCTAAAGCTGCTGCTAAACTGTGATGTCATGATGATGCTTCCTGGACACGTTCTCCTACACACACACACACACACACACACACACACACACACACACACACACACACACACACACACACACACACACACACACACACACACACACACACACAAGATATATACAGACTGGATGTCAGTAACGATTGTAACAAACATTTTCTGGGGTTTGCATCTAAAACTTGATCAACGTGAATAAATACTGTAAATATTGCAAATCTTTCTCGGGTTTACAGACTCTTGTATTTATAAATGATCATTTGCATAAGCACACTGTTTATCTAGACTTATTCAAAAACACAAATCTGTTAAGCTTAGATATTTTGATGGGACAATGAACGCTGTTCATGGCCACGTTGAACAAAAGAAACAATCTGATTGGTCCCAACCAGGGAGAGGGATATGACACGGATGAAGTGGTAGGACCCGTTTAGCTCGCCCAGACAAAGGAGTGAGCGGGAGGAGAATACCAGCCTGACAAAGCAGAATGAAAATGAGAGATTGTTACAGATTATAGACCAGCGGTCTGAATTTCTCCTGACACATGACTCCCTCACTAAAGTTCACCTGAAACAAAAAGGGTGTGGAGAACACAGGATGGGAATCCACAGGGGGCTGGAGGTGTTGGGGAGGGAGTGGGGGTGGTGTGTGTGGGGGGGGTGACACAGGTGAGGAGGGTGGAGTTATAACCTAGACAAACAGCAACACAACAGCGTAACTTCCCAAGCCTAGACAGCTCATCTGGGGAAGAGAGGATGAAGGACTGACTCAGCTAGTGGAGCTGGAGAGAGATGAACCAAAGGTTTCCCTGGATCTAGGACACGAGGAGCGTCCAGGCTGAGGGTTCGACTGGGTTTAAAGTTGAGGACCACAAGCTTCAGGTCCCACGCTGACAGGTGAGTTTACTGGGCACTGCTGGAGGGATTCTCTAGTGATATGTCTGTGATAAATCTACTCTCATGGAAGCTAATCTTGTAAATATACAGAATATATACAAGTCTGTGTGTATGAGTGTTAAAGAAGCGATACATTTGTGCTGGTGTGTGTTTGCTTGGGGAGGGTGTGTGTGTGTGTGTGTTAGAGGTGGAGTGTTTGTGCCAGTGTGTGTGTGTGTGTGTGTTTGCTTGGGGAGGGACACAGACTCTCCCGCTAAAGAAATGTTGATGGACGGGTTGAGAGTTGCTGGTACTGAAGGAAACAGATCTTTATATTCAAAGTATTTTCCGTGTGCGGGCTTAGGGCTGAGGCTGAAGATGAGCACACAGCGCTTCAGACAGATAGGAGGTTCAGTCATGATTGGTGGTTAAGGTTCGGCTCACAGTAAGGTGTGCCCTTTTGTTGTGGAACAAGTCTAGCCATATCAAGTTTCATCAACTGCTGGAATAACCTTTCACAGGACTTTGTGTGACCAGAGACATTTTTGTACGCCTGAAATTATTGTTGACCCTAAAAAAACAAAAGTGTGTTTCTGAAGATGGGAGATTTCTGAAGGTTTGAGGTTATGAACCAGCGTGGTTCTACAGTTACACCCTCCAGTATCTGTCTGCCCAGACACAGCACCTAACACTGATCAGCACAGCTCATGTTATCCTTCACACCACCTGGAGCGGTAATCTAGAAGGCAGCTTAGAGCTGTAACACTACACCATAAACGTAAAAACAGCCCCACGTTAACACCTCGCTTCGTTTCTTGCTCTCTGATTGTCGTTAATGTGTTTTTACCTTGTGGGAAACACCTTAGCGAGCGCCCCATCCCCCCCCCCCCCCCCGACTCCACACAGCTTCTTTTTTTTGAGCTGACGTTGGGTTACTGGAGGAGAAATCAAAACAAGGAGGTGAGGGAGGGTAGGGGCGTGCTGTCTGCAGGAAGTGTTCCCTAACGACAGCTCCCACCAGAGCTGGATCTCTGGGCCGGTACTACCAACATCAAGATTTGGCGTTACCAAGGTAACTTCAGGTTCAAGCCCCTGCAGAAAGGCCTGGGTTAACCCTGAGGTTGAACCTGAAGTGACCTGGTCCAGACCCTCCATGTTGTCGTGTCGTAACCATAACAACGCTCTTCTTCTTCTTCAGTCAGGATGTCGTCTTCACTGTCAGGAGCCGACTCCATGTGCCAGCCTGGAAACACTCTGTGTGGTATGGAAGAGAAACACACACACACACAGACACACACACCACACAAAAACACACACACACAAACATTACACAAACCACACACAGACAGACACACACACATTTTGTTGAACTTTCTGAAACCAGACACCTAAGCAGTGTGCATGGTTGCCAGCTTCTTGACGTGTGTGTTTGTGTTTGTGTGGTGTGTGTGTTTGTGTGGTGTGTGTGTTTGTGTGGTGTGTGTGTTTGTGTGTTTTATCTCACAGAGATTCGTGTGTACGAACAGGAAGTGATTGTGGTGCCAGTGTTCTTATTGGCTGGCTTCATGGTGACTCTGATCTTCATCATGTTGCTGCGTTACTGCCCAGAGAAGGTGGACCGTCTCAGGCTGCAGGGCTCCAGGAACACAGGCCGCTCCCACAGAAACAGGAGGGTCCTTCAGGGCATCGACGGTAAGAGAGGTTAGGGTTAGTGTGTGTGTGTGTGTGTGCGGTGTGTGTCACAGATGTTGCGTGTGTGCGTGTGCAAGTGCCTATTTTAATCTTAGATCTAAAAGATGTGTGTGTGTTCCAACTCTGAGACAGTTGACACTTATCTGTATTCATATTTGTGAAAGAGCACGCTACTAAGATAACACAAGTTACTATAGTGACCCTGCGCCTCTGTCTCCCCTGCCTTGTGACCCCGCCCCCCTGTCCCCCCTGCCTTGTGACCCCGCCCCCCTGTCCCCCCTCCCTTTAACCCCGCCCCCTGTCCCCCCTCCCTTTAACCCCTTGTGTTTTGTTTCTCCAGCCCCAGCAGGCATCAACCCTCTGGAACACGAGAGCATCGCGTTGGACATCCCCAATTCCTACTCCACCTTCCCTCTACGCTCCACCCTCTCCTCCAGAACCCTGGCCGTCTCTGTGGGGCCCCTGAGCCCCCTGCCTGCCAGCCCCCCACCTTCCAGCCCCCCGCCTTCCAGCCCCCCGCCCCAGACCTCCACCAGCTACACCCGGACCAGCCAGCCCCGGGAGTTACCTCGACAGAGGCTGCCCGAGTCCTTCAACCTGGTCACCACCTTGCCAGCTGCTTTCTCCCTGCGCACCGATTCGGTGGTGACCCTCTGCAGGGCCCGCATGGATCACAGGAACGTGGTCCTCCGTGTGCTCAACGGTGAGCGACGGTGATGAGCTGGAACCAATCAGCTGATGAAACTGTTGTTGATGTTTTTTCCAAGCCACATCACAGAGAGGGTGTCAGGAAACACCCATAGAACTGCCCCCTCAGCCAAGGAAACACTCCTAACAGCCCCCTCAGAAATATGCTCTGAAAGCTTAACGATCGTTAAGGACTAACGAGGGTCGTCAGCAGGTTTCTTGGGCGTGTGACTGCTGTTGGTATCGGATGCTGTGTCACATGTACAATGTTTGGCAAGAGACCGTTGCATTTAAAATGCCCCTCGTACAAAACGATACTACGCCAGTCTTCAGGAAAACTATTAGTACTCTTTGTAAAAAAAAGAAAAAAAAAAAAGAAAAAAAAATACAGTTTCATTGTTAGAAGGTTTGAATCTCGAACTGACCTCCTCTCTTCTTCCTCCTCCTCCTCTTCTTCAGATTCGGCGAGCGCCTCAGAGCGACAGAACTTCCTGGGTTTTGCCTCCTTCCTGGCCCAGCTGGGGCCACACCCCTTCCTGCCGGAGCTTCTGGGCGTGGTCTCCCTGCGCGCTCCCTTGGTTACCGTCGTCGAGGAGCTTGAGAACAGAGACCTGCTCAGCTTCCTGTGGAGGTGTAGGCAGGTAAGGATGGGGGAGAACTACAACTCCCAAGATGAATGGAGAACTACAACAACCCAAGATGCAGGAAGACCGTAGATCTTCACAGTGTTAAAACCATGTTTTCCTGTGTGTGTGTGTGTGTGTGTGTGTGTGTCAGGAAAACGTGGGCAGAGAACCTTCTTGCGTGATGACCGAGAGACGGATCTTCACCATGGCAACACAAGTGGCCTCGGCTCTGGTCAGTATGAACAAGATGAACTTTCAAAAGAACTTTCCTCTCTCTGCCTCCTTCCTCTTCATAAGATCAATATGAAAACATGAGGTTCTTCACTCTTCATCTCCTATTGGTCTACTGACGTCACTGCAGATCCCTCTAGTGGGAGGAGCCAAGGAGAAGACCACTTCCTGTGCTTCTTAAATAAACAAATTCTCTCTCTCGATTCCTTCCCAGGAGTTCCTCCACAGCCGAGAACTTCTCCATGGCAACGTCCGTGCTCGAAGCGTATTGGTCAGTCGAGAGATGACAGCCAAGCTGTGGGGTCTGAATGGGGTCTATACCAGGAAGAACCGGGGAGCCAATCAGAAAGAGGAACTTGGCATGAAGAAATGGCAGGCACCCGAGCTATTGGTCAAGAGGCCTGCCAGTCAAAAAAGTGACGTGTGAGTTGTCAGGAGTTAAAAAACAACCTTGTTAGCGTAAATACCCCCCCCACACACACACACACACCTTCAGATCACCTGACTCCCCTGCATGTTTCCTTGTTCTTCTCCTCCAGGTGGTCGTTTGGCATCCTGATGTATGAGATGGCCACTCTGGGTAAGATGTTCTGCACCAGTCATGCTTCATCCTCCTGAGGTTCACCTTTAGTTTGAACTCATCTCCTTCCTCCCTCTCACCTGCCCCCCCCCCTCCCCCGCCCTCCCTCCCCCCTCCCCTCCATCTCCCCCTCAGGTGAGGCTCCCTTCTCAGACGTCTCCGTCAACGAGCTCCTGCAGTTCCACCAAAGAGGCAAAATGTTGAGGAAGCCGATCAGCTGCTCCAACACACTGTGAGAGTTCCAACAGCATCAGAAACACAACATCCACTCTGTTCTCTTCTAGAACCTTCAGATTCTGATTCTTCTTCTAGAACGGCTCTTATGTAATACTGTAAACATCCCCTCTCTCCCCTCCAGGTATGCCACCATCAAGGCTTGCTGCCAGTGGAAGGAGCAGGATCGAGCCTCGCTGGATGAGGTCACACGTAAGCTCCAATCAGGAGAGAAGAGCGCCAACGATAAAGTCATCAAGGTGCCTGAGCCAATCAAAATCGAGCAGTACCTGCAGGAGGCGGGATATGGGGACTCCAACAACTACACTGTGTTCTGAGTGGCGGCTGAGCCAGCCAATGAAACTCATCCTTTGTTTCTTTATAGCTGCTGCAGATGTGGTAAATGTGGAGTTTTTTTATTATTGGTCTCGTTCAGTTTTAAAGTTACGCTGATGAAACTGGATTAAGATCAGATTTGAAAACTCACTGTGGTTTGTACAGTTGTACATAATGCAGTAATCCACATGGTTTGGGTTTACAAACTGTAGCCAATGTATTAATATATATACAATATATATAACAAAAACATCTATGAAGTTTATCTAATTTCAGAGACTCTAAAGTGTGGTTTAATGAAGTGACAGAAATGAAGGATAATTTAGTAGTAATTTTAAACGTGTTTGCACATACCTCCACAATGTGAATAAAGACAAACCTGTGCCATTATAAAACTGAACCGCTGACTGAGCTGTTTCCTGTTGGGTGGTACTTCCTGTTGGGTGGTACTTCCTGTTGGGTGGTGCCTGTAGTGAGGGAGGTGTGGAACCAGAGATCTTGTGTCCAGTAACAGTTCAGGTTTATTGATACCGTTGCTCTGCATACTGGTAGACAGGCTTCCTGATTGGCCCTCAGGGGGCCAAGAGGAGAACATCTATTGCAAGTTAGTAAAGTAACACAACAGCTACTAAGTAGGCTAAATGACAATGAAAGATGAAATAAGTAAAAAATAAAGATATATAGTGAATGACCCAGATCACAGAATAGTCTTATCTGAGAGTCTGGAGGTTAGCAGAGTGAGCTATACTGAGGCTGTAGTGTTTAGTGACATGGACTGTATTGGTGATGAAAGTCCAAATCCTAACACTGCTTTAGCGTAGCACCGTTGAAACTTAACAAGGCATTTTCATTATGTCAGTATGTCCCCTCTACTGACCCACACGCGCACGCGCACGCGCACACACACACACACACACACACACACACACACACACACACACACACAGTATTTTTGTAGCGTGAACACAGTTCCATGATCATCACCATCTGAAGAAAATACCTACTTTGCACATTCATAGTCTATGAAAGTCAACGAAAGCCCCCCCTCCCCCCTTCTCCCCCCCTCGGTGAAGCACACCTTTTAATGATTGTATTGCATGATGTGTGAGCTGCACATCCTGCAAGCATCAATCCCCCCCCTCCCCTTCCTCCCTCCCCCCCTCCCTCCCTCCCCCCTCCCTCCCTCCCTCCCTCCCTCCCTCCCTCCCCCCCCTCCCCTCCCTCCCTCCCTCCCTCCCTCCCTCCCTCCCTCCCTCCCTTCCTCCCTCCCTCCCTCCCTCCCTCCCTCCCTCCCTCCCTCCCTCCCAGTCCTGTATATTGCTGATTCTTCGTTATGTGGATCACACTGAGAGAACCTCAGAACACTCTGAAGGTGCAGCGTTCTCTCTTCCTCCCTCAGTTCAACTTCTCCCTTCAGGGCTCAGTCACTACGTTAGTTCCGTCTTCCTCCCTCCTCCTCTTCCTCCAGCCTTCAGTCTCGGAGGTTATGGATGGAGGCACAGATCTTCAGGGCTGGTCCCAGTTTGATGTTCATGGTGGAGATCAGATGTTCCTCCCTCAGCAGCAGCAGAGCCTGGCCATCGATCTCCTGGGACAGGAAGTGGGCGGCCAGATCCTCACAGCCTGAGGAGGAAGAACAGAGCAGGTCTGTGTGTGTGTGTGGGGAGGAGCCTGTGTGTGTGTGTGTGTGTGTGTGGGGGGGGGGGAGCCTGTGTGGGGGGGGGGGAGGAGCCTGTGTGTGTGTGGGGGGTGGGGGGGGGGAAGCCTGTGTGTGTGGGGAGGAGACTGTGTGTGTGTGTGTGTGGGGGGGGGGGGGGAGCCTGTGTGTGTGGGGAGGAGCCTATGTGTGTGTGCGTGTGGGGGGAGGAGCCTGTGTGTGTGGGGGGGGAGGAGCATGTGTGTGTGGGGAGGAGCCTGTGTGTGTGTGTGGGGGGGGGGTGGAGCCTGTGTGTGTGTGTGTGTGTGTGTGTGTGGGGGGGGGGGGGGGGGGGGGAGTCTGTGTGTGTGGGGAGGAGCCTATGTGTGTGTGCGTGTGGGGGGAGGAGCCTGTGTGTGTGTGTGCGCCTACAACATCTCCACCCTCAAGAACCCTCAGGAACCCTCAGGAACCCTCAGGAACCCTCACCTTGCAGAGACGAGATGAACCTGCACACTTCCTCCACATTCCAGTGGGCGGGGCTCCCAGGAAGGAAGTTTTCCCCGTCCAATGGGAGGCCTCCGGGAGCCGAGCTCTCTGACTGAGGTCCGCAGTGGGCGGGTCTTGGGCAGGAAAGGGAGGAGCTAGGCGAGAGCGATGGAGAGTCTTCCTCATCCTCTTCCTCCTCACCGTCGCAGCTCGACGCGTCCTCTGAGCGACTGGACACCGACCGACACTGACGGCCAATCAGAAAGGAGAGACGATGACAGGACCGCCCCATGATGGAAGAAAGTGACACAAGCAAGCGTTTGATTGGTCCGTACCTTGACTGGCAGGTGTCGGCCGGCTATTTTGGCGCAGGCGATCTCTGAACTGCTCCTGCGAGGAACCTGGCGTCTGACAACAGGCTCCGATGGAGTGGGAGGCCCTGGAGGTCCTGCGCTAACACGCCCCCTGCTGGTGCGGAAGTGATGACTGCAGCTTACATTGTACCTGGGGGGGAGGGAGGGGGAGACGGGAAGGGGGAGGGAGGAGGTTCCCACACAAAAGAAATTACAATATTTAAATACAAATACCAATAAATAAAGGACAATTTATATGCAGTATGATTCAGGATAGGAGTTTGTGTGTATGTTGACAGTAAATTCCATGTGAGAACAGTGACAGGTCACTCACCTCTTAGCACAAGTCTTGGAGCAGAACCTCTTGGAGCCTCGGAACTGGCTGGCTGGCGCAAAGCTCTGGCAGTACTCGCACTTCATCACTAGAGCAACAGAGGGCGACGGTGGCACACGTCAACACAAATCAGCGCAGCAGCAATCACTGAATGAATCACATCCATAGAGTTAGATAAACATTTAACCACTGAGTTTACATGCTCAAACAGGTTTACCTCTGTAAAGGATTGAATTAAAACACGGAACAAAAGCACTTCAGAACAGAGGGGCCCCCTGCCTGCGTACCTGAGCAGGTCATGAGCGGGGCTGGACTGGGGCCCCAGGCACCGCTAAAGGGGCCCCGAGGCACCGCTAAAGGGGCCCCCAGGCAACACTACAGGGGCTCCCAGACACCACAACAGGGCCCCCCAGGCACCACTACAGGGCCCCCCAGGCACCACTACAGGGCCCCCCAGGCACCACTACAGGGCCCCCCAGGCACCACTACAGGGCCCCCCCAGGCACCACTACAGGGGCACCCACACACTGTGAAAGAGACCCCCTCTGGGAGGAGTGACAGACAGTGCTCAGTGTCTAGAGGACAGCACTGACCTGCTGGGCCTCCACTGTCCCCCATCTGGGCCCCCGCCAGGGAGAAGGGGCCCTCAGCTCTCTCCTTCACCAGCCCCGCAACCTACCAATCACAGCAGAGCAGAGGGCTGCAGTTAGACAAGGACAGGAAGGGAAAGGATGCCTCTGGTCTGGGTGAGTGTGTGTCTGTGTCTGTGTGTGTATGTCTCTATGTGTGTGTATGTCTGTGTGTGTGTGTGTGTGTGTGTGTATGTCTCTCTGTGTGTGTCTCTGTGTGTGTGAACTCACAGGGAAAGGTTCGGCTCCCTCCTGGATGACAAAGCCTTCGATGAGGTGTGTGAGGACCTGAGGTTTGACCACAGCCTGGGGCAGCGGGGGCCTGTCTGCCTGGCCCCTGGACAGGGGCAGGGACAGGGAGAGGGTGGGCGGGGAGGAGAAGGCTGCCACCGGCTCTGGAGCTGAGGAGAGAAACATGACTGACAGTTACACACTGACTGCTACAAATACAGGATTCAAACAGCCAATGACAGCCTGGCTCACCCACCAGAGTCTTGTGTTGGTGCTGGGGAGAGGGGCGGAGCCGAGTCTCTCATTGGTGGACAGTCTTGTAGGGAGGGTTCTACTGCCATGTCATTGGTGGCATCAGATTCTGATTTCCTCTTCAGAGAACCAACGGGTGGCTTTGACTGAGAAGGAAACCAACACTCTCCAGCTTAGCTAAACCACTAATTATATACATACAAACATACATATATATATATATATATTTTTTTCCCCTTTAGTCGACCTGAAAAAAAAACAATCTGCAGCCAGTATGCCTCTTCAGATAGTTACCATGGTGATGGTTTTGGTTGCCGTGGCCGCGGCGGTGCTATCCTGAGCGCAGGCGCTTCGGGCCTGAGCCAAGGCCAGAGCCACGACCTGGGTGTTTCCTGCGGAGCCCTGCCTGGCTCCCACCAGCTGGACGGGGATGTGCGGAGAGTGGTGACCCCCAGCGCTGGCCTGGCTGCTGGGTGGGGCAGGCAGGATGGGCGGGGGGTGGCGGGGTGGAAGCTGGACTGGGACGCGGTGGCTCTGGGCGGTTTTGGGCTGGATGGGCACGGGGCCTTTGTCTACACTGGCCTGCTGGAGAGGCTGGACCACCAAGGTCTGAGTGTTGCCGGTTTTGGTAGTCACGGAGGTGATGGGGTAGCCCTGGGTGGAGGTAGCAACGTTGGAGGTGGGCACCAGTATGTGTGTTACCGTGGCAGCGGGGTTCACCGTGGTAACGGCTCTGGCCTGACAGAGGCCAGAGGGGGAGAGGAGGAGCTGGGAGAGAGGAAGAGTAGAAGAAGAGGTGGAGGGAGGAAGAGGGCCTGCTGGAGCCATGCTGGCCTGGGTTCCACCCTTGACGTTGGCGGCGGAGTGCGTGTAGCCGGCCATCTTGCCGGCCATCTGCTGCTGTTGCTGAGGTTGTACCTGCGTCTGTGCGGAACCCTGAGAGAACTGATGAGATGGAACCGAGTTCAGGCTGGAGAACTGGTGCTGCTGTGTCTGAGACTGCTGCTGCTGCTGGGAATAGTTGACTGTGGGGAAGAGACAGAGAGATGATCTGTTAGTTAGGAGCTGCCCTGGAACCAGGAGAGTACCTGAGGAGAACACAGGCCAGGGGGAGGAACGCTCTCTCACCAGCGTCCTTCCTGTCTGGGAACTCTGATTTCACAGCAGCCAGTCTGGGAGTGGAAACACAGTGGAGAGCCAGATTCTGCACCTGAGAGGGGGGGAGAACCACAGAGACCAGGAGTCAAGAGAGAGGGAGGGAATAAGACAGAGAGAGAATAAGACACAGAGAGAGAATAAGAGAAATAGTGAATAAGAGAGAGGGAAAGAAATAGAGATTGAATAGGAGAGACATGGGAGAATTCTTTAGGATGACAAGTTTCAAGTATGAGCGCTTTCATTGGCCCTCGTACTTGGTCGCTGTCTGACTGGACGCTGGCGGACGTCGGCGGGGCTTCGGCTTGCTGCGCCTGTTGTTGCTGCTGCGGCTGCTGTTGCTGGGTAACTGTAGCTACGGCAGCAGTTGCTGTGCCCCCAGGCATGAATATGAGCTGGGAGGCGATGGGGGCTCTGAGCGAGCGGTTGACCTGCGGGTGACAGAGGAACAGGTGTCAGAGCTACACTTGTCAGGAAGTGGGAACAAGCTGAGCCACATAGCTCACTCACTCTCAGGTACATCTGTCCCTGTCCTGCTGAGTTCCCGCCCAGCAACACTGATTGGCTGAGAGCCGATGATGTAGCAGAGGTAGCAGGTCCAAGAGGGCGCGGATTGGTCACTCCTCCAGCGGAGGTGGTGCTTAAGTTCACCTATAAGAGGAACTTATAGATCATCTTGTGCACTAAACATGACAAGAGTTCCGGAACATTCTAACATGTGACAGAGTTCCAGGAACATTCTCATATATTACAGAGTTACAGAATGTTCTAATACATGACAGAGTTCCAGAACATTCTAATATATGACAGTTCTGGAACTTTCTCCTATCTGACAGAGTTCTGGAACGTTCTAATATATGACAGTGTTCTGGAACTTTCTCCTATCTGACAGAGTTCTGGAACGTTCTAATATATGACAGTGTTCTGGAACTTTCTCCTATCTGACAGAGTTCCGGAACGTTCTAATATATGACAGTGTTCTGGAACTTTCTCCTATCTGACAGAGTTCCGGAACGTTCTAATATATCAATCATTCTAAAAGAACTTACAGTGGTGGTGGCTTGGGAACCGCTGTTGCTAGGAGAGCTTGATTGGCGACTGGCAGCAAGGGTGGCCTGATATAGGGAGAGAAAGAAGAGTGAGCCATCATGCAGCTCAACAGTGTGTAGAGCTGCTGCATGTCTTCAGTCTACCTGTTGCACAGCAGCCAGGTTGTGGAGCTGAGCGCTGTTTATCTGCTGCTGCAGCATGAGCTGCTGGAAATACTGAGCTGCATTAGGCTGCCTCTGCAAGGCCTGCAGAGCCTGGAAGATAAACACACACACACCCACACAACATGGGTACTTTTTAAACATTCCACATGCCAGAAAGTTTAAAAAGTCCTCCACCTCTTTCTCAGCATATATAATGAAGCCGTTTTAACAAGCATTATACCGCTAAAACAATGGCAAGATGGCTGAAGGCCTTCCAGCCTCTTACCTGCACTGCTTGCCTCTCATAAAGAGACATGTGGGCTATCTGGGGAGGGCGGGAGCTCGCGCCAGTCTGAGCGTTCCCATTGGTCGAGCCAGAGCCTGCGTTCTGCTCATCGCCAGCATCCATCCTCTGGACAATACAGAGGAGGACAGTTAGCAGACTTTAACATGTTTCTCTGACTTGGATATTAACAAGAAATGCTTGGACAACCGGCATAAAAAGAGAGTTTTAGTCAGCATAAATAATTGGATTGTTGTTGTCCACCACTTTATACTGATTATAGTTGATGTGACATTTACAAAACATTAATCGTTAACACTATCCAATCTTGTTGCCAAATCATCAAGTATACTAACTATTTAGCCATTTTATTTTGCTTTTTTCCCCCACTAACGGCATATTTAATGGTCTTGTGTGTTGTGGGTCCAGGATGCTGTCATCAACATGATAGATGACACAGGAGGGACATTAGATCACCTCCGTTTCAACCACATTTCAGAAATAATGACTGTGAACATCTGCTAACGAAAGAGCATGCGCCTTGAGCCATGCATGCGATGCCTGCAGAACTTCAGTTTTTAAAGCATATAACAGCTGTATAAAAGAAAGAACTCCATTCTGCAGCAACAGTGTCTTTTCATTAGCGGAGCTCGAGATAGCCGCTTAGCGCGCGCTTAGCCAACAAGTTAACTGCATCATATTTTTGCATCTTTTCTCACCTCGAGCTTCGGGACCTTTTGATTGCTTTACTCAGTGTTGAGAAAAACGAATTATGTGTGTATCTGTTGTGCAATCGTTTCAAAACAGTTTTTGCTGTGTTTTTGGGGGGGTGAAGATTTATTGATAAATCCGCTCTGCAAAATGCAAACAACAGCGACTGTCGATGGCTCGTGAGATCCCGCCCCAATCTGCATTCTGCTTCCGGCGCCAGAGTGACGAGACGTTAAGCCCCGCCCACTCATTCCTGATCTCTTTCACACACTCACATACACACACTCACATAAACACACACTGCATGAGTGAGTGTGGTGTCATGATCTACTGTTTATAAGTACAAATGCAAAAACACTAGAGCCCTAAAAACAACCAAACACACTTTATTTGTATTTTCTCCTCATTTTATGCAAAAGCAAACAAAAAACAAACATCTTCAGCAAGTTCATATAGCTAAATTAACCACAGACTAAAAAAGACCGTATCTCCACATCTCACTAGTGAGTTTCAGTTCAGTTCTATCGAGTGCATTTCCTTGACATAAAATCGTTTGATCAGAATAAAGCACAACACAGCAAAACAAACAAACCAACAAAGACGAAATGGAAACAACAAAAAGCAATCATGAATACACAAATCACTTATAGCGAGTAATGAATGCTCTGATTATAATAAATTACTGTTTCCTCCATGTTATGGTTGAAAGAGCACCCAACAAGCAGTTTACCTCATGAAGAACACACAGCCAATCACGGCATTTAAAAAAAAACAGCATGTCTTTCATAGTACTGTACTAGATCACTTATAGATTCAAGTCAGGAAGTATTTTATTCTCACCCATTAACTCTACCCAACCTACTGTCAATAAAGAAACGATGTAACAGATCGAGTCTGTCAGCGTTTGACTCAAGATAGCGACACAAGAGTAAATATGGTTGCCTAGCAGTGCATATGTTCAGATTGGTCTCTAGTTTATAGACAAACACTTTGAAGGTCTGCCAGGTTTACTGTTAATGAATTAACATGATTATATTTGACTTGCATTAGCGAACAGTGGTTTGTATCTTGCCTTTATTCTCCAACATGGACAAATACGTTGCATAATAATGTATTTAGAAGTTATTACTAAACAAAACATTGACATTGTTTAAGAATCACAGGTTGACAGTGATAGTGTTTAATGACAGACTTACTCAGGGATTATTAAACAATGTCAAGTGTTTGATTTAGTTGTCACAGGCCTTCAATGGAAGCGTTGTCTATGGGCCAGCCCAGCCATTACATGGTTAACGGACTGTATCATGGTACAAACAGTATCAACTGTTTGATTGTATTTGCACTGACATACGGACAGCTGTTACACCATGAGCATGAAGAACACACCTTCCTATTACTTCTTAAACAAACTATCCATTATATAGCATGTGTAACCAGTATTCCATTTTGGTAATTTCATCTCCGTTCATAGTTGTCAGATAACTCGTCCCAAATTTCTAGACTGAACCAACGAGATGGTTCAGGGAGTTAAATACGTCACAGATCATTTAGCTTGTCTAGCTTTCTTCGCATATGTTGTAGGTTTGGGTAGAAGTTGCAAGGCTATAGATCTGTGATCAGCTCTGGAGGTTTACTCAATCAAAATATTAACCCTTCTGAAGGAAAAAAATGTAATAAAAAGCTGACAGACTACAGCTTAGCAACAACCTAGCTCTAACCCTTGAAACAGTCAAAATCCCCACACAGGGGGCAGAAAAACACCCCCATCTCATCATGTTCTCTGTTGGGCGTCTTCTGCTCACATAGGAAGCAGGTGGTCGTCTCGCTCTTCTGGCTCCTCCTCCAGGGGTTCCGTGGCCACGCCCCTATATGTAGGCGGTTCCTCTTGGTTTCGGCGGGACCGGCACACGAAATCACATCCGTCCTGAGAGGAACAGGAAAGAGTTAGCGGGTCTGTGATTCCAGCTGCCTTGACAGTTAACACCCCCCCCCCCCCCCCCCCCCCACCTCCCTGCAGCTGTGTCTGAGGATCACTCACCGCTGTGAGGTTGCCAACCTCCAACCAGAAGGCGTAGTTAGGAAACTGATCCATGCCTTTGGCCCCAACAACCAATCGCTGGTAGAGGAATCCTCCAATGAGGTAAACCGCCAATAGACACACCCCACTGGGAAAACAAAAACATGAGGAAACAGGAAAAAATATATTTAAAAAATATGCTTACTACAGTCAAACCAACACAAAGCACACGCAACATACAGGAGATCTTACGATAGAGAATGACTCCTGGATGGATGGGTGGGCAAACCGAATTTTGAAAACAGTGTCCAGATGACGACTTCTGAAACCTTTCCTACACTGGAACCCTCCTGGACACTGCTGGACAGTCTACACTGCCCTACATACAGCAGGAAGTGATCCGTGTTCTTACATGATGAGTATGATGGATCCAGCGCTGAGCTGGGAAGGAAGGGCTGGACAGACAGCACTGGAATCCAACTCAAACAGATAGAAGCAGTCATGCTCCCTATCACGGTCTTCCAGAACCACTGATAAATCCCCCTGGGGGGGGGAAATATGCTTAGTGAAGAGATACTTAATAAAAAAAAAACAAAGCTGAAAATCCTTCAGAAATAAGAGTTTGATGTGTGTTTTTATTTTGGGAATCTACACAGTTAGATTTTTTTTACCACTGGAACTTTTCTGTTACAGGAAATCATGATGATGGCTTTCCTTTGCTCAGCAGAACAGTGGCTGTCATAGTTTGAGCCATTTCTGTAGATCAACATGACCCAGTCACCTGCAGAGGAAACAGAGAGAGAGAGACAGAGAGAGATAGAGAGAGATAGAGAGAGACAACGTCCTGATGAACAAATAACCCTCAACAGAACATTAAGCTGACCGATTCAACCCAAGCATGTAACACATTACACATCTGCCAAGAACAGATACATACATTTACCTGAATATAAACAGATGACTTATTTAAAAAACAAAAACAAAAAAAAAACACCTCGACAGATCTAAGTATGGGAATATGACGTGTCGCCGTGTGATTGGTCAGACTCACTGCCTCCGATAGCCTGTGTGGCAGTGTATCTGCCCACGACCGACTCGGGACTGCCGTCCTTCTTCTTCTGAATGACACCTGCACCTTTGTAGCCCCCTGCATCTCCACACACCTGGAAGATGTAGGAGTAGGTGTCTGCTCCAGCCTGTGTGTCCACGGAAAAGCTGTCACCAAGAGAACCAACCAAGACTCACATTAAAGAGAGTCTTAACAGAACATCAGCCTTTATTAGTCTGGCAAATGGAGACATTTGTGATCTCTTGTAAACCTGGTAATGGTTAAAAACCTGGTTAAGACTGTGGGTAAATACATGGATGTGGAAAAAGACTCAAGGAGTTGATGAAAACAAGCTCAACACGTCATCAAAGATGATTCTTCTTGAACTCTGACCTTTCAGACAAGGCACACACAATCCAATACTTGCTTATTTTCCGATGCAAAACCAATAATTGACTCGGCACAGCAAGTTATAAAAACGAACCGTTGCTCATAACAATGAATCCAACATTCATCCTTACTTCTTTCCAGTGAGGGGTTCCAGCAGACTGAGGACTTTCCTCTCGGTCTGAGACTCGGAGAACAGTTTGCAGTTTTGGGTGTTGTCACTGTGCACCCCTGTCCCAGACAGGAGCACCCCCAGGAACAGGAAGCACCCTAGAGGAAGCATCTGAAGCACAACCATGCATGATTATATTAGATCAGATCCATCACAGCTAAATGTCCAGGTTTCTGGGGGGTTTGTATGAGAACACTGAATAAAGTGGTCACCACTGGCAACAGAAAAATACAGTGGGATGTTATGTTAACTCAATGGAGAGCAAAGCAGATTATTCAGGAGGTTGTTTCCTGCAAGGGAGCATTTCTGTTTGTGTATTCGAATAAACTGCTTGAACATCCAAGTTAAATAGAATAATGCATATGAGAATGATATTTGAGATTTCTAGACTTTAAATGTTCAGACGGTTTGACTGTCTAACTTGTAAACCAGTTGAATACGCCTCTGATGCGAGTAACAATGAGAAAATAGACAAACGTTGCTAACAATTTGTAGACTCACCTTCAGTATTCAGGCAGGATAACCAGAATATAGACAATTAAAACAACGAAGACTAGAAACAATAATGTTACTGAACTAGCAAGCTAAGTGGCTACATGGGACACGGTGTCCCCTATTAATAAAGCAAACTGCAACAGATTATCACCTAGCGACCAACGTCAAACAAAGCTTTACATGGCAGTTTGAATTTGATCACATATAAATAATTATTTGACCAAAACAAAAAAAAATTGTTGCATCTAAACGAGTGACGTTACTTCTTAATTTGATCACTGCGGAAGTGAAACTAAACATTCGGTCGCATGTGACAAGATCATAGATTTATATAACTAGATAGGGTATTGGAAAATGGCGGCCGTTGATTTCAATGAAGTTGCTCACCTGGCGCATACGCGGAAAAAGTTTTTTGACTTCCTGGTTTACTTCCGCAGTATGGGGAATGGAATGATGGGAGGCTGATGACGCTCTGGGGCAATGAGAACGAGCACGTCGCGTTCTGGACACGCGCTGCGCGCTCATGAGTGCTTGTGGAAGAGTTTGACCGATAATGACGAATCTACACAATCAAATGATGGATTTATAGGACACATCAACCGATTATGTTTTCATAGTCATGGTTTTAGACTATACGAGGTTAATTCGTCTTGTTTGTTTATTTTTTAGTTAAGTACGGATAAAACGAGTCATTTTTATTAAAGTTAATCTGCAATAAAAAATAAGGGATTCTCCACAATACAAGCTGTCATATTTATCAACCAGATGCCGGTAGTCAAATCTGTTTTGTCTATCAATGATCCCGTGTGTGATATAGCCTACGACTTCTTGTCAGCTTAAGTTTAAAGTTCTTATCGTTTTATAGGCTGTATCGGCACATTCAAACAGGCAAGTCTTTCGTTATTAAGCTTTATGCGGCTTCTGTTTCTGTTTCTTTTACAGCTACGTGATAGTATTTGGATATTACCTGAGTCATGGAAGGAGCTCCTGGACATTAAGTGTAATTCCTAGCCTGATATCTTTTTATAGTCGACCCTAAAACACAGTTTTCTCCTGTAGTGAGATGTCAGAACCTATACTGAGCCACATGCTACTGAATAAATAAATACAAATTCCGTTGCGTGGTGTATTTAACATAATTAGGTGTTCCTATGCAAGGCTTTATAATGAAATAAGTTCAGACTTTTCAAAGTAATTATGTGATTTTACTGAACAAATAACGAACATAACATAACAAAAACAACAGACTTGCGACAGTGGCTGAACAGGGTAATGTTCCCGAGACACAGCGGGACCGCGCTTGGGAGTGTAGGCGCACGCCTGTGACGTCACCATAAGAATAAGACTTTGCGGGGGCTTTTCTGGCCTTTAGAATTTTTTGACGGTTTAAAAGTCCATGACTTAAAAATATGGAATAAAAAGATTTGGAATTAATAGTGGTTACAGCTGTAGGTGTCCTGAGAACCCTTTTACAGGCTTCTCTTTTACTATTACGGTCTATGGGAAAAATGCTTTCTGGGCCCCATGGGGATTTTATGTTGCAATACCAGGAAGTGGCCACCGGGAAAAATCGGCGTGTCTGCTGAGAGGCAGACCCGGGGCTTGGACAAGATGCTTGTTGTGGCGCGCGCACCACAAGACTCTCACGAGCGGAACTTGATTCCTCTCGCCACCCTCGTCACCTGATTGGAGGAGCGGAACTTGATTCCTCGTCATCTGATTGGAGGAGAGCGGCTGTGGAATGTGACCTGGCATGAACAAACATGACACAGCAAGAACTTTTATTGATAGACTTCCTTCCACCTTCCTTCCTTTATCCCTGCATGAGCCTACAGTAGATACAGTATAGATACAGTAGATAGTTTAATATTGACATTAAAAATGAACATAAATGCAGCATGTCTACCATCTCCCGCCAATGCATCATAAAAGCTCAGGAGCTTCATTGCCAAGGTCTTCGGTTGTTTCTATCACCTAGACTAGACGTGTATTCAGTGAAGTAATCAAAGCTCAAACCTGTTCTCCCTCACAAAAGCCTGAATGGTTTGACTTGACATGTTTTCAGGGTGTCAAACTCCAGTCCTCAGGGCTGCAGTCCTGAGGGTTCTAGATGTTTCCCTGCTCCAGCACACCTGATTCTAATAAAGGGTCGTTATTAAGCTCTGTGGAGGTGTGCTAGAGCAGGGAAACATCTAAAACTGTCAGGAGAGCGGCCCATGAGGACTGGAGTTTGACACCTGTGGAAGTATTCATTCATGGAGGAACACCAAGCAACTATAGTTCAGCCTGGGCCCCCCGGCCCCCCGGCCCCCCGGCCTCCCGGACCCCTGCCCCCTCCCCATGTGAAGCTGCACATGGAAAAGACCGTAAAAATACACCCATGGGAAAACAGCGCTTCTCTTATACTACCAGGAATGTGTCTTTTTCTGCACTCGGACCTTCTTGCTATGTTATACAAACAATATAAACAATGTTGTGTGTTTACACAAATAAATCCTAGGTACAGCACAGCCTTCTCCCCTCTCTGCTGTGTTTTACAGCTACTCTGCATCATAACACATCTGTTCCATGTTTCCCCGTTCCCTACTTCTGATGGGAAATGTTTGCAAATACTTTTTTCATGGGTAAACTACTCGTGTATTTTTATTATTATTTTTTAAAGCAGCTCAAATACAGGCACGTAAGAAGCATTCTTCCTAGGCCCCGGTAAGGGCTGTGTTTTCCTGTAAAGTGCATGCGGCTGTATCTCTTCCCCTCCCCCGCTCCTTCAGTAAATGCGTCGCTATACCTGCCCTTAGACACACCCTGTTACTACCCATCGACCAATCAGAGAGAAGAGAGAGCAGCCAGGTGTACTTCCTGTGTGGGGAGAGAGGAATGGGGCAGGAGAGAGTGAGGCTGCTCTGAATGTTATCTGGGTGTCAAAACACAATGATCACGTCAATGCGAGAAGACAGAAGACAGGATTAATCTGTAATCACACGGGAGACATCATTTGGTTTGTTTTCGTGAGATTACTACCCTGTTGATTAACAAGCTACTTGAGAGGAGAGAGAAGACAGAGGTAAGGAGAGAAGCAGAGGAGATAAGTGTCAATATGTTCAGACTTGTTTGGGAATTTGAAGGAGGAGGGGAGGAGGAGGAGAAACACAGAGGATAAGAGTGAAGGAGACAGAGGGCGTGGAGAGTTGAGTCATAAACAGCTATTTTTTTTCTTCCCAAAGGGCAGAGTTTGTTGAGAACAGCAAGATTGAGGCACACACATGCACACACAAACAGAGAGACAGAGAGAGAGAGAGTTAGGATTGGATTGTGGCTGAAGTAGAATGTTTTTGCTCACTCAGATTGAATAGGAGGAAGGAATGCTGTGTGTTGTGCAACCCTTTGCTAGGTGTCTCCTCCTGAACCTTCAGACAGTGCAGGCTGGATCTGCCCCCAAAACACCAGCTACATTCAGGTACGTCTCTAAGGAGGAGTCTTGACCTTCCAGTATTTAAACATGACTGAACTCTGGCTAGCCCCCCCCCCCCCCCCCCCCCCCACACACACACAGTTTAATGTTATAGTCTTCTGCATGTTTACTTCATACACTCTCGACATTGTTGGGTTGTAGGCTAGGTTGTGGTGTGATCTGTGGCCAGCCTGGTTGTTGGTGAGCGGGTACTGTTAACAGTGAATAGCTGTGCTTGTGGTTCAACTTGTTGTTTAGCATTGGGTATCATTTTTCCTGTGAATCGTTTCCTTAAACATAGAAACCACACAAGAGCATGCACTAACACACTACAGCATTACATGTTTTTTTTGGCATACCAGTACTCTTAGCTCATATTTCAGCCAATCGGTTGGTTAAATTTGAAACACATTTATGCGTGCACGAGGGCTAGTTCTGTCACGGGAAACCTATTCAAGCCTACAATGATTTTGTTTTCAATAAAATCAGTTGAACCCAAAGAGCATTCAACCTCATAAAGAACACACAGCCAATCACTGCATCTGTGATATAAAGAAAACAACAACTTTGGATGCTCCAAGGCAATGTGTTGACTGAAAATGGTAAACATCTGTTTCAGGTTCAGATAGTTATGGGCCTCAGTGGACCTGAACACTCAGCCGAACCTCATCTGACACTCTCTCCGACTTAAACACTTCTGACCGGAGCTGCGATCCAAGTCCTGGGACCCACCACCCCCCCCCCCCCCCACACCCCCCATCTGCACCAGGCCCCCTACCAGGAACTCTGTCCCAGATGGAGAGGGAACGACACAGAGAAGAGAAACGGTGGAGAGAGCAAGAAATCTACAGGTCAAAGGTCAGAACCGGAATCAGAGGCAAAGAGACCAACTGGACGGAGAGTCACGCGGAGGGTGACCGAGCCCCCGGTCCCAGATGGAGGGAAACAGAGAGAGAACAGAGAGAGGGAGATGGAAGAGGAGGGGAGCAACACCCTAGAGGAAGACCTACCTCAAACTACGAGTTTGGGGTGGCGAGGGAAACGGAAAGAAAAAAGGGCGACACGTTTCCTAGGATGAGGCTAAGGAGCAAGGATCGAGAGAGGGGCTTGAGCCCTTTTATAGAAGAGGAGGGGCCAGGAGATGCTGGGAGGTCAAGGGAGAGAAGAAGAAGAGAGATGGAGGGGAACCACAGGGAGAGAGAGAGAGAGCGAGAGAGAGCAGAAAGGAGAGCGGGACACAGGGGCGGGGAGAGGAACCAGAGGCGGGGAGAGGAACGGTACAGGGACGAGGAGAGAGACGGGGTACGGGTCAGGGCGAGAGAGGAGGGAGAGATGAATGGAGGCAGGCCCATGGAGGATGGGCTGCCGAGGCAGAGAGAGAGGCAGAGGCAGCCTGACTCTGGGGGTAGAGAGAGGAGGAGAGAGCGAGACTCGGAGGGCAACGACCTGTGGAGCAGAGGAGAGAACAGCCCGACCTCCCGTCCGAGAGACAGAGAGGGGAGGTATTCACCACAGGGAAGGAGGGAAAGAAATGCAGAGAACACTGCAGACCGAGAGCACAGAGAGAGGAGAGCTAGAATGAGAGACGTCAAGAGCGAAGGTGACATGGACGCGGAGAGAACGAGGGAGAATGTTAGACACGAGCGCAGAGGGGAACGGAGGCAGCACCACAGCAGGAGCGAAGGAGACGGCGTAGATACGGTGAGGGACAGACGGGCGGAGAGAGAGAGACAGCGAGGGAGAGAGGAGGAGCGAATCATGTACAGTGAGAAGGGTGGAGGGAGAGACGCAGACAGACGTGGGAACAGGGAGCGATACGGAGAGGGGGGTCACAGAGAGAGAAGGGACTGGGGGGCGGAGAGAGAGGTGGACAGACAGAAGGATGCTGGGAGAGAGTGGCAGAGTGGTAGAGCAGAGGACCAGCGGAGACAGAGAGACAAGACAGAGAGGATGAACCCAGAGCTGGAGTGGGAGAGGTCACATGTTCCAGGTGAGAGAGAGAAGAGAAGAGAAAGAGAAAGGGGGACCTATCCAGACAGGAAGGATGACGATGACAGAATATTCCGGGAAAGGAGAAACAGAGAAAGGGATCCTACAGGGGAAGGGGTGGCAGACAGAACTAGTCGATCGCCAAGCGAGACAGTCACAAGGGTTCCGCCGAGAGCACCGAGCAGTGGAGAGTGGAGCAGCGATATGGAGAGCGACAGAAGACGGAGAAAGGATGGAGAAAGACCGGAGAAAGAGAGAGTGGCAGGGAAAGAAAGGGATGGGGAAGAGGAGAGGAGGAGAAGAAGGCAGAGAGACACAGATAGAGAGAGAGACGGAGAGGAAGAGAAGACGCTATCCAGATCCCAGCAGAGGAAGATGTGGTTGGAACCAGGCAGAGGCAGACGTAGCAACAACTCTTCTGTTGAGGAAGAGTTCCTAGAGAGGAAGAGGAGGGGGCGAGGAGAGGAAGCTAGAGGGCTGCTGAGCCAGGAACAGAGCCTGGCAGAGAGAGAGGGACGTGCTCTGGTTGAAAGTGAAAGACAGCGAAAGAGAGAGACACTCGGGGGAGACGGAGAGAAAGCGAGGGAGACGGAAGCCCTGAATGTTGACTGGGAGGAGGAGTGGGAGGGGCAGGGAGGACTGGAAAGGGGAGGAGAGGAACACCTGTATGGTGACGATGCCACAGGAGAAGAGAGGAGGCGCAGAGAGGAGGATGGAGAGAACGTGGCGAGTGACAAAGATGGGAGTGACGAAGAGAAAGAGGGAGGGAGCGAGAGACAGACACTCTGGGAGAGAGATGGAGGAAGTGAAAGAGAGGGGGAGGAAGGAAGGGAGAGAGAATGCAGCGTAGCCGAGGACGGGTTCATCACCGTGTCCAGTGGAGGGGACGAGGAGGACGATAGGGAGGAGTTTGAGGATTGCAAAGAATTCTGGGAAGGTGGGGCGGCTTGTGATGTTCTCAGGGAAGCAGGGAGCCACAAGGGGTGTGAGGGAGGGATCACACTGAATGGAGAGAGGGAGAGAACGGTACAACGAACAGAGAGAGCAGAGGCTGCAGGGGAGGGAATTGGAGAGGAGGAAAAGGAAAAGAGGAAGGAAAAGAACCCCACCTATCTCTTCTGTGTGATTGGACAAACCCTGCGTAGGTCCAATCGGACGTCAGCCCAGGAGCAAATGGAGGGAGAAGAGACCAATCAGAACCCAGCAAATGAACAGCAAGGGTCAGCTGACCAGATGGGGGATCCTGCTCAAGAAGGAGACAATAAACATGATGCCTTCCAAGACGGAGGAGGAGGAGGGGGGGAGTTACCCGCTCCAAACCAAGAGAGAACTTGGATGGATGCTGGCTACACTGCACCTGACCCAGGACTGAAGACAGAGGAGCAGGTGGAGGGAGGGAGAGAGGAGGCTGAGGTAGAGAACCCATACGCTGAGATCCCCCTCAGGAGAGACGAGACAACGGAAACACTTCTCAGAGAATGGAGGGAAAGGAACAGGGAGCGTTCCAAGCAGCCCTCCTCCAGCACCGGTGCAGAGGCCCGTCACGCTGAAGCCTCTGTCCCCGACAGGGCCACCCTCAGCAGGCTGAGCCCGGACGAGCAGGTGGCCCTCCGGATCCGGATGAGCGGAGCCTGGAGCATGGCTGAAGAAGCCAAGAGACACTCCCAGGCCCCTCACATGAAGTGGGCCAAGAACGTGGTGAGAGAGATCCTGGGCGCCCCGGAGGACCCTGGTCGGGGGGAGCCCAGGGGAGGGCCCCAGGCTGGGGGAGAGGGCGAGGAGAGGGGGGAGGAGACTGCAGAGGAAGGGGGCAGAGCGGCTCCTGTCTACTCCACCATTCGGAAGGTGGACGTACCGGCGGCGGAGCCTGATGACCGAGGGGCGGAGCTTCCAGGGGTGGAGGAAGTGAGAGGTATGAGGCCGAGCCAGCCTGACATGCATGTTGACGCGCACGATGCCATGCATGCGGACACGCCCACAAACACGCATGCTGAGTCTTTTACTAACACGGAGAGGGAGCAGGAGGAGGAGCTCAGCAAGGCTCTGGACAGACGCACAGACCCCCGTGTAGACGTCCAGGTAGATCTGGTGCCTCAGGACGAGGGTCAGAGGGCGGGTGACCCTGAAGAGACAGGTAGGGTAGAGAGCCCACCAGCGGAAGCACAGAGAGACACAGACGAGGAACTGGAGTACTACCTGTCTGTCAAGAACATTCTGTACAAGCCCAGCAGCTGTCCCATCCTGAACTGTTCATCTCCAGAACTTTCCATCTCTGACATACAGGTAGAGGCAGAGGGTCATGAGCTTGCTGTGGGGGCGGGACAGGGGAACCAGCTGGGGGGCGAGAGCGAGATAGAAGGTAGAGAGAGTGTGGGGGAGGAAGAGGAAGAGAGGGACAAGGTGGCGCAAGGGTTCCAGGGGAAGGGGGAGGAGGAAGAGGAGAGGGAACCCATGAGGAAGACCCGGGTAAAGAAGAGCCTCAGTTTCCTAGACCTGGGAGCGAGCGCTCGGATCAGGAGGAAGGGCATACGACGGACCACTGAACGAAGAAAAAACAAGCTAGGAAGAGGAGACGAAGAGGAAGAGGAAGGTGGAGCTGGAAGGGATCGCAGAACCAGAGTGTTCACTGTGTCAGGTGAGAGAGAACCCCAGAGAAACAGCTGGATTACAGACTAGACTAGAGGATCAGATCAGATTAGATCCTAGGTTCCATTAGTAGATCTCTGTTTCTGATTACACTCTTGCACATGGGGGTTTTTCGATGATCCTTTTAAACTGACTGCAAGAAAATTCCCCAGAATTTCTCACAGTGATATTGCATCACAGCATTTCCAACTGAAAGCGTTTTACAGGAACTGTGATGTGTCATGGCAGAGCGGTGAGGAAGGCTAGGTTACAACTTGTCTGAAGTCAAACCCCCCCTCTCCTTCCACAGGCTCACAGCAGCTCAGGCAGCAGACTCTCTAGACTAGGGCGCTTGCTTCAGGAACTCTTTTAACTCCGGTTCTCTAACGGAACAGGCTGCTTTCTCTCTTACTCTTCTTCTCTACGGTTCTCTGTTCCCCAGTTTTGCTGGTGGTGGTGGAAGGTTCTTCAGGGTGTTCTAGTCAACAGTATAGCTTTAGTGGTAGTTTGCTGTAGTACTGGGCTATGCTACTGTGTGATTCTGGACAACATTGGACAAAACCATTTCTCCCTACAGATGAGGACAACAATGAAATGCATCTGAGTTGGGGAGAAGCAGACCTGAGGTGAGATTACTGATGGATTATCACTCTTCAATGCTGTACAGTCCAAAGCAATGCAGCAGGACACAGTAATATTAGTATTGGAAAATGATGCGATTGTGGCCAGTTTAATTGGGGGGGGACTGTATGTCTGGTGGATCTGGGAAGTGATCGAGGTACAGTGATCGCTCTGGTTTCCTTCCAGGAATGTCACGGACACGATCACCAGAACGAGGAAGAGGAACTCTAAGTTCTTCAGTGAGTCTTCCTCCTTCCTACGATCTCCCTCTTAAGACGGTGTACTTAGTAAACCATCTACTTGTCTAAACTTCACTGTTGTGAATCACATGGAATGCCTATGCCCTGTTGCTAGGCAGTGACAGTCTTAATGCTTCATTTCAAATCTTTGTTTTGTCAGTGACAATCTTTCAGACATTTTCTCTGTCTATGCAGTATTCTTCTCAAATGTTTCTACATTTGAATCACTGGCAGTTTGTGTGATTCATATTGATATTGCATGACAAATCTGGCATTTGTAGGTGTGTGTGTGTGTGTGTGTGTGTGTGTGTGTGTGTGTGTGTGTGTGTGTGTGTGTGTGTGTGTGTGTGTGTGTGTGTGTGTGTGTGTGTGTGTGTGTGTGTGTGTGTGTGTGTGTGAACGCTCCCACACAGCTCAGGGCCTCAGACAGGTTTGTACAGGTAGCCATGTTTTTACGAAAGGGAAAACCAGCTGCCAACCTAGCATTCCAACACGTATGTGTGGAGAATGTCAAAGACAAACATCTCCTGCTTAACTTTCTCATCTCTCTGCCTTTTCCCTCCTTCTCTCTCTTTACTGTCTCTCGATCTCTGTCTCTACCTCTCACTCTCTCCTCTATCTATCTGTCTCTCTCTCTCTCTCTCTCTCGATCTCTGTCTCTTTCTCTACCTCTCTCCTGTCTCTCACTTTCACTCTCTCACTCTTTCTACCTCTTTCTCTCTCACACGGTCATTCCTCTCATTCCTTCACCATGCTCTCCATTTTCTCACCCTCTTTCTGCCTCTAACCCCTTTCTAACACTCTCTGGACTTCCATCTCTGTCCCTTTCTCCTGTGTGCTCTCCTCCTCCTCCTCCTCCTCTCCTCCTCCCCTCCTCTCCTCCCCCTCTCCTCCTCCCCTCCTCCTTCTCCTCCTCTCCCCCTCCTCCCCTCCTCCTTCTCCTCCTCTCCCCCTCCTCCTCCTCTCCTCCTCTCCTCTCTGCAGTAGACGCTCAGCTGTACCAGCAGTACAGTGAGACAGCTCAGAACAGAGAGATTCACCAGTCTCGTTCCGACGTCCTCCCCACCAGCGAGGACCTCCCCGTCGCCCCGGCCTCCGTCCCCTCTCGCTCCCCGGCCCCCTCCCCAGCCTCCTCCCCTCCCCCTGCTCGTCGCCCCCTGCCCCCACTACCCACGGTGCCCCACCCCCACTCGCTGTCCCATTCCGGATCGTTCTCAAGCACTGTCAGCGCCAAGTCGCTGCCCCTGCCCCCGCCCCCCCATGCTGACGGCAGACCCTCCTCCCCCCGCCTCTCCATCTCCCTCACCTCCTCCCCCACCCTGTGGCAGGACCTGCCGGGGGTAAGGGACAGCATGGGACTGGCGGAGGTGACTGACGATCAGAGGCGTCTTCAGGAGGTGATTACAGCTTCCTGTCTTTGTAGCAACATGTTCATTCCTCGGTATTCCAACCTCCTTCCTTCTAACTCGCTCTGTACTTCATCCATCCAACTTCCTGTTCTGTCTTGTCCTGTTCTGTCCTGTCATTCCTCTCCTCCCCCTTCCTCCCCTCTCCCTCTCTTCCTCCCCTCTCCTGCCCCCCTCCTCTCCTCCTCTCCTCTCAGGTGAGGTTTGAGGTGATAACCTCAGAGGCCTCCTACTGTAGGAGTCTAGACATTGTGGTGGAGCACTTTGTCAAATCCAAGCAGCTGGGGGCGCTGTTGACCGCCCAGGACAGGAGCTGGCTGTTCTCCCGCCTGGCAGACGTGCGCGCCATCAGCCACAGGTCAGCCCACTGAGAGAGTCATTCCGTGCGATTCAGATTGATTCTGAGCGATTCGGAGTGATTCCGTGCGATTCAGATTGATTCTGAGTGATTCATTATGCAGGTTTCTGTCTAAACTGGAGGAGAGGGTGGAGTCTGACCTCCTGCACTTCACAGTGTGTGACATCATCGCTCGCCACTGCCAGCACTTCAAAATGGTCTACGTGCCTTACCTCACCAACCAGTCCTACCAGGACGCCACCTACCAAAGACTCATGTAGGGCTTCTTTCAATCGTTCCAACTCACTCAACTGGACTCCATGTTGTCACTGTGCTGCCATGCTGTAACCATAGTGACCCTCCCTCCCTCCCTCCCTCCCTCACTCCCTCCCCAGGGAGGAGAACCCAGGGTTTAAGCGGGTTGTGGAGAAGCTGGAACGAAGTCCTGTGTGTCAGCGTCTTCCTCTTCGCTCCTTCCTCATCCTCCCCTTTCAGAGGATCACACGAATCAAGCTACTGGTGCAGGTGTGTGTGTGTTTGTTTGTGTGTGAGTTTGTGTGTGTGTGTGAGTGTGTCAGTGTGTGTGTGTGTGTGTGTGAGTGAGTGTGTGTTGTCTCGTCTTGCAGACCCACCCTCACACTGTGTTTGTGAGTGTGTCAGTGTGTGTGAGTGTGTGTGAGTGTGTGTTGTCTCGTCTTGTAGACCCACCCTCACACTGTGTTTGTGAGTGTGTGAGTGTGTGTGAGTGTGTGTGAGTGTGTGTTGTCTCGTCTTGCAGACCCACCCTCACACTGTGTTTGTGAGTGTGTCAGTGTGTGTGAGTGTGTGTGAGTGTGTGTTGTCTCGTCTTGTAGACCCACCCTCACACTGTGTTTGTGAGTGTGTCAGTGTGTGTGAGTGTGTGTTGTCTCGTCTTGTAGACCCACCCTCACACTGTGTTTGTGAGTGTGTCAGTGTGTGTGAGTGTGTGTTGTCTCGTCTTGTAGACCCACCCTCACACTGTGTTTGTGAGTGTGTCAGTGTGTGTGAGTGTGTGTTGTCTCGTCTTGTAGACCCACCCTCACACTGTGTTTGTGAGTGTGTCAGTGTGTGTGAGTGTGTGTGAGTGTGTGTTGTCTCGTCTTGCAGACCCACCCTCACACTGTGTTTGTGAGTGTGTCAGTGTGTGTGAGTGTGTGTGAGTGTGTGTTGTCTCGTCTTGTAGACCCACCCTCACACTGTGTTTGTGAGTGTGTCAGTGTGTGTGAGTGTGTGTGAGTGTGTGTTGTCTCGTCTTGCAGACCCACCCTCACACTGTGTTTGTGAGTGTGTCAGTGTGTGTGAGTGTGTGTTGTCTCGTCTTGTAGACCCACCCTCACACTGTGTTTGTGAGTGTGTCAGTGTGTGTGAGTGTGTGTGAGTGTGTGTTGTCTCGTCTTGTAGACCCACCCTCACACTGTGTTTGTGAGTGTGTCAGTGTGTGTGAGTGTGTGTGAGTGTGTGTTGTCTCGTCTTGCAGACCCACCCTCACACTGTGTTTGTGAGTGTGTCAGTGTGTGTGAGTGTGTGTGAGTGTGTGTTGTCTCGTCTTGTAGACCCACCCTCACACTGTGTTTGTGAGTGTGTCAGTGTGTGTCAGTGTGTGTGAGTGTGTGTTGTCTCGTCTTGCAGACCCACCCTCACACTGTGTTTCTTCTCCACTCCTCACTTTCAGTCCAGTAGACTTAATCAACATTAAAGGATAAAGAAATCTGTTTCTTATTGGAACTCCTCATTATAATGAAAGATCAAGATGAAAATCTAATAGAAAAGAGGAAAAGAGAGAGACTGTGAAATGTGAGACTGTGAAATTCAAGAATGTGAAATAAGGCTGAATAAACATTCACTGTTCCGTTTTCCATTTTTTGAGGAGCCTATAAATGACCTGCAATTATGTAGTTAGTGTCTTTGTCATATGTTTATTTATTATATATTTTATTATTGATAATTTCAAATAATTATTTGAAAATTATATGTTCGTATTTCACTGCGGGAATGAAAATTGTCAATCAATTTCATAAGAGTGGACAAGCCACGTATGGTGTTGTTGTGGATTCTACGATGGTCATTCAATAAAAACGGTGATTTTTTTGGTATAGGACTTCTAATACAGATAGAAGCTTAACTATTTTAAAGAAATTACATCCATGTGAAAAAGAAGTAAAAAAAGAAAGAAAAAGGGTAAGCTTTTATCAGTATTAGAAGTCCTTATACCAAAAAATCGCCTTATTTATTGAATGACCCACGTATCTTGTTACCAGGTGTACTAACAATGTTACTTTCCTTCTTTCTACCTTGACAGACCTCCAGATCCAGAGAAAGCTGCGTCTGTACCGTTGTCTGTGTCTCCTCCTGTCATTATCATGCATTATCCTGCTGTCTGCAGTCATTATCCTGTCTGTGAAAAGTGAGTAGAAAGATGGACAATGGAAAACGCTGCCGACAAGAAACAACATTGCAAACTTAATTGTCAACTTAAAAACCTTTTCATCCAAGACCTAAAATAAAAAAATGAAAAGATGTTTAAAAAAACCTATATATATATATAATATATATATTATAATATTATATTTTTACATAATATATATATACATATTATGGCATGCCGTTCAGGAAATTAAACCTTTGAATAGATATACAGAAACCTGGAATATATATAAAGAAACCTCGAATATATATAAAGAAACCTGGAATATATATACAGAAACCTGGAATATATATACAGAAACCTTGAATATATATAAAGAAACCTGGAATATATATAAAGAAACCTCGAATAAATATAAAGAAACCTGGAATATTTATTCAGAATCCTTGAATATATATAAAGAAACCTTGAATATAAAGAAACCTGGAATATATATACAGAAACCTTGAATATATATACAGAAACCTTGAATATTTATACAGAATCCTTGAATATATATAAAGAAACATTGATATGGAATGAAACTTGACTGATGTCAGACTTCACCGCAGTGTCTGTGCTGTTATGTAATGAATGGATGCTACAGCACAAAGTGAATGACAAAGAGTTAGTCCGATTACAATCTCGATACAGCAATTTTAAACTGATGACATCAGTAACACACTGGCGAAAGCGTGTACGGCCCAAATTCACCCCGATAGCCTATACAGTTCAACTGACAAGGAAGTTCGCTCCATTTTTAATCGTGGCAGATCTACTACAACAGGCAGCTGTTTATCAGGCCAACCTCAGCATGTCTTCAGCCTCACAGGAGAGCCCCACAACACCCCGTGTACAATCTCCACCCGTTAACTTGATATAGTTTTCAGGTGATTTAATAAGGTGAAACACAGTGAATGGCCGTGCGTAGTGGCACTGCTCTCTGACGCGGCACTTTTCCAGGGCACTCCTGAAGTGGAGGGCATGCTCAGGTTAGCCCGGTGGGCAGCTGCCTGGGCTGTTGTTGGTCTGCCACGGTTAAAAATTGAGCGAACTTCTTCGACAGAAGAACGGGCAGGGTATTGGGCAGGGGTATCGGGAGGATTTTGACAGGCATTCGCCAGTGTATTTATCATTTGCTCATTATTTAAAATTGCTGCAACTAGATTGCGGGCAGCCTGACTCATTGTCTCTTTACACACTGTTACACAGAAGATGGCCGCAGGCACTGGCGCGAAGTCTGACGTCAGTCAAGTTTCATTCCATATATATTTTAGGTTTCTGTATATATATATTCAGGTTTTCTGTATATATATATGAGGTTTCTTTATATATATTCAAGGTTTCTGTATATATATATATATTCCAGGTTTCTTTATATAAATATATTTGAGGTTTCTTTATATATATATTCAAGGTTTCTGTAGGCTATATCTATGCAAAGGTTTAATTATAACCTCTATATATATATACGCATATATATACGCATGCGCATGCCCAACCTGCACCCCCCTGTTTGATGTTCTAGTCCAGGAGGAGGCTCTGCTGTGCTTCAAAGGAGAGAGAGAGGAGGCTCTGCCGAGCCCTAAAGGAGAGAGGGGGGAGGAGGTGGGGAGGGGAACACACCTGTGTCACTGCAGTCTTAGGAACTGCATAACCCAACATCCACAGCTGGAAAGTGAGTTCATATCTCCGTAACAGACAACATCTATAGCCTCCCCAAATCACTAATGAAATGATTAAACGCTAACGAACGACATTTTTTTTGAATTACCGTATTTTCAATAGAATGTTGCGCCACACATTTTTTTGTGTGGTTCAGAAAGGAAATGATCGTGTTGTGCGCATGCGTCCCTCTGACGCGCAGGTTCTCCATACCAGCCGTGCGCGCGGGACTGGCTGCAGCTCGAGGACTCGTGCTTCTTCCTGTCCAAGAAGCCTCACAGCTGGGAGGACAGCAGGAAGGACTGCAGGGACAGAGGAGGGGACCTGGCTGTCATCACCAACTACAGAGTCCAGGTACAACCATCTCTCTCTCTCTCTCTCTCTCTCTCTCTCTCTCTCTCTCTCTCTCTCTCTCTCTCTCTCTCTCTCCTCTCTCTCTCTCTCTCTCTCTCTCTCTCTCTCTCTCTCTCTCTCTCTCTCTCCTCTCTCTCTCTCTCTCTCTCTCTCTCTCTCTCTCTCTCTCTCTCCACATTCTCTTTCTCTCCCCCCTCCTGATTTTCTCTCTCTTCTCTCTCTCTCCCACCACATTTCTTCTCTTGCCTGTTTTAGTTATGTGACCCAAGGTTATTGTGCCATGGTCACTATATAAAAGACAAAACAGCGGGAACATAGTTTTGAAATGACTTTTCCAGAACTTTCTCACCAAAGAGGGGAACCTTTTATACTGGATTGGTCTGAGGTACAAGACTGAACAGTGGACCTGGGTAAACGGTGCTGCATTGACAAAAAGGTATGAAAACTGACAACACACACATATAAAAAACAGACACACACACACACACACACACAGACACACAAACAGACACACACACAGACATTGTAAACATCTATCGTGTATTACACTATTCATTGCAACTCTCTCCTACCCCTACTAGCTTGAGTTGGACTGATATTGAGAACAGTACTGACATTCTTTTTTTTCTTCTTCTCTGGTTTGTCAGTTACTGGGAGGAGGTTATCTCAGAGGGCGACTGTGGCTTGCTGCAGGGTAACTGGTTAACCAATCAGAGCTGGAATGCTTCACCGTGTCACTACCGTAGTCCTTACATCTGCCAGATCCTGCAAACTCCTCCTCCCAGAACATCAGGGCCCAGCCTAGCCCACCTGCCTTTCAACCCAGCCTAGCCCACCTGCCTCTCACCCCAGCCTAGCCCACCTGCCTCTCACCCCAGCCTAGCCCACCTGCCTCTCACCCCAGCCTAGCCCACCTGCCTCTCAACCCAGTCCAGCCCACCTGCCTCTCACCCCAGCTTAGCCCACCTGCCTACTCAATTATTACAAGATCTGTGTTTTAACATGTGTCTTAACACCTAGTAGTAGTGATAATGTACCTTGGAATTGAATTTAATATTCAGTTTCATCCAACCTTTTATTCAAATGCAAATTGATTTTCTCTCTGGCAAATAACCTTTTTTAATATATATGAAATCATTTTGTACTGTGTTCATAGTAAATAAAATAAATTCAAATTTAATTGTGATTGACTTGTAAAAGTGCTTACTTGAAATCATACAGTGCAAAGTCCCTTCTATTATAGCTTGTTACTATGGTTACACTGACTCCCAGCTACAAGTACTGAAATATAATTTCTTGCTACATAATACTGCATAAAATGATTGCACCACAAGTGTATATATATATATATTTCCCATACATAATTCACTTTTCCTCAAACGTATTGGACTTCCTGCTCCTGCTCTTGCTCCGCAGGTTCTTCCGTGTCAGGCACCAAACCCAGGGCGCTGTTCCTGATGATTTCCCAGCCCGTAAGCCTCCTGTTGGGATGCAGGATGCCTCTGTACTTGGGTCGGAGCTTCTTTAATTCCTTGACCTTGTCGGCGTCCTTCGCCTCCTCCTCTTTGCTGGCCTCCTCATCCTTGGAGAAAGCGCTCATGTAGCGACGCATCCTCTGAACCAGAGGGCTGTGTCTGTCCTCCACCCTGCGGAGGAGGCGGGAGACCAGGTCAGCACCTGAAGCCCCCCTGATACAGAGCTGTTCTGTCACGTGTCATCAGAATCATCTTACCGGAGGTACCATCGCTCCCCCAGGCCGTAGGGAACCCCACACACCCCCAGACGAGGCCACAGGCAGCGGGGAAGACGGCGCTCCAGCATCAAGATGGTGGCCACCACCTGTGGAGGAACAGATATAAACATTTAGTCATTTAGCAGACGCTCTTATCCAGAGTGACTTACAGCAAGTACAGGGACATTCCCCCCCTGAGGCAAGTAGGGTGAAGTGCCTTGCCCAAGGACACAGCGTCATTTGGCATGGCTGGGAATCGAACCATAAACATTCTGATTACTAGCCTCGATTCCCTAACCGCTCAGCCACCTGACTCTGGATAGACCAGGGTAGACTACAGACGCACACTAGAGACCAGACACACACTACTTAGTGATGCTGCAGTATGTTAACGTGTGTGTGTGTGTACCTGGGTCCTCCTCTGTACATTAACGTGTGTGTGTGTGTACCTGGGTCCTCCTCTGTACATTAACGTGTGTGTGTGTGTGTACCTGGGTCCTCCTCCGTACATTAACGTGTGTGTGTGTACCTGGGCCCTCCTCCTTACATTAACATGTGTGTGTGTGTGTGTGTACCTGGGCCCTCCTCCTTACATTAACATGTGTGTGTGTGTGTGTGTGTACCTGGGCCCTCCTCCTTACATTAACATGTGTGTGTGTGTGTGTGTACCTGGGTCCTCCTCTTTACATTAACGTGTGTGTGTGTACCTGGGTCCTCCAGAGCTCATCTCTTTCCTGAGCCACCCTCCAGTGAGTGTCACTCATCATAGCAATGAGCAGGTTGAGCAGCAGGATGTATGAGACCACTGAGAAGGTGACATGCAGCACATGGACGATAGGGGGCGTGTAGATGGTGTGGTCCACCGGGAGGTCGATCAGACCCACACTCAGCTCAAACAGGGAGAACAAGGTGATGGGGAAGCTCTTGTAGGCAGGCACAGATCCTGAAAGCTGAGTCATGTACACCATCCAAATGGCTGAGTTAAAACAAAAGAATTGGAGAAAAGGATTCAGAGGTGTACTCATCTGGACACAAAATCAAAATCAAGACGTTTCGACCCCCATCCAGAAGTTATTCTCAATCAGGGAGTCGGTTGAGGGAATGGAGATTTCAACCAAACACGTATGGCTTCTTCAGTTAAATACGTAAGAGAGAGTGTGCTTACCTGTGGAATAGCCTATCAGTACGATGAATATCAGCCACATAAACTTGGACAGGTCTCCAAATATAATCTGGAAGGAAACGAAGAGAGCAACACTTCACCCAGAGAGAGAGGAAACAGCCACAGAACTGACATCTGCTGCTGCACAGCGAATATGCAGAAGTGTGAAGGAGCTCCACTGGTTGGTACTGAATATACGTGTGATATGAACACTTGTACTAGTATTTACACAACAGACAAGTCGCTGTAGAACCTCATTCGTCCAGGAGTGTTCCATTGTAGAAAAGGTTTCAGAGGTAATTCTGAAAACAGCATCCAGATGACTACCTCTGAAACCTTGTTCTACTTCTCATTTCTACTGCCATTTCTGAAGTTAATAATGGCATTCATTCAAGTGAGTGCTCATCCATGTTTGTGAGGGGTTGGGGTGGGGGGTGGGGGTCCTTGGAGTGGAGTTAAGAGGGGCTGTACCTTCTGGATCATGATGACGTACGGGCCCAGCATCTGGAAACCGCGAGCGAAGAACAGGATGTTGCTCCAGCCCAGTACCAGACACACGGCCATGAGGGCGCTCTCTTCCTCCACACCGCTGGTCCTGAACACACACAGGAGCACCACCAAGCACGCATAGCTGATACTGCACACACACACACAGACACACACACACACACAGACACACAGACACACAGACACACAGACACACAGACACACAGACACACGCAGGCACACACACACAGACACACAGACACACAGACACACAGACACACAGACACACAGACACACAGACACACGCAGGCACACACACACAGACACACAGACACACAGACACACAGACACACAGACACACACACACACAGACACACGCACACACACAGACACACAGACACACAGACACACAGACACACAGACACACAGACACACAGACACACAGACACACAGACACACAGACACACGCAGGCACACACACACAGACACACAGACACATGCAGGCATACAAACACACACAGACACACAGACACACGCAGGCATACAAACACACACAGACACACGCAGGCATACAAACACACACAGGTACACACACAGACACACACACACACAGACACACACAGACACACAGACACACGCAGGCATACAAACACACACAGACACACAGGTACACACAGGTACACACACAGACACACACACACACAGACACACACAGACACACAGACACACGCAGGCATACACACACACACACAGACACACAGGTACACACAGACACACACAGGCACACACATACTGAAGTCAGAATGCCAGTCTGGTTGATTTGTTAGGTCAAAGTTATTAAAGTTCTAACTTGAACTTACAGGATGACATGGAAGGGGCCCCCAAGAGCCGTCTGTCCAAAGTAGCGCCTGGCTCCGACCCTCAGCATGTCAGGAATCTGGAGGATGAGAACACAAGGGAGTCAGGTGGCTCAGCGGTTAAGGCGTTGGGCTCAAGATCGGAAGGTTGTGAGTTCGATTCCCTGGTGTGGCTACATGATATTGTGTCCCTGGGCAGGGCACTTCACCCTACTATCCGAATAAGAGAGCGTCTGATAAATGACCCAATGTTAATGTACAGTGAGAGCTTCAGACTTGTTCTTCTACAGACCTCCAGGAACAGAATCGCCATGGCTCCCAGGACACTGATTATCTCTCCCACCAGGCGAAGCCTGTCCTCATAAGTCAGATAGGATTCCTGAGGGGCGGGGACACACGGGACATCATACAGATCAACCAATGGCATTCATTCAGGTGTGGAGATTAACCAATGGCTGACCAGGTCAGTCTCATTGTTCTGTTGAATAGGCATGCTTCGATCCATCCACTCCACTTCCCCTACCTTGAGCTTTTTTTGAACCGCTACGGTTTTATCAATGTCAGTGTGGTTGTCTGCAGAGTACTTTATGGGGCGATACATGCAGCACAGAGTGAAGGTAGAGATGTACAGGAGATAGACCATCATCAGAAACCTGTTCACAACAAGTTCATAATGAAGCCAAAAGCCAACATCCTTCACAACATCACAAATGTTTAGGAGGTGACCTGTGTGTACTTGCGTGTGTGTGTGTGATTACCTAAAGTAGTGTTTTCCATACAGGTTCCACTTGAGACTGACTAGCTGTTTGATTGGTGTCATCTCTAGTATCGCTCTGGCCTGGAAGACGGAAGGAAGGAGGAGAGGATAAGAAAAACCAGGAGGAGGAGGAGAAGGAGGGAGAAGAGGAGGAAGAGGAGGAAGAGGGAGAGGAGGATGAGGAAGAGAAGGAGGAGGAGGAGAAGGAGGGAGAAGAGGAGGAAGAGGAGGAAGAGGGAGAGGAGGATGAGGAAGAGAAGGAGGAGGAGGAGAAGGAGGGAGAAGAGGAGGAAGAGGAGGAAGAGGGAGAGGAGAAGGAGGAGGAAGAGAAGGAGGAGGAGGAAGAGGAGGAGAAAGAGGAGGAGGAAGAAGAGGAGGAAGAGGAGGAGGAGGAAGAGGAGAAGGAGGAGGAAGAGGGAGAGGAGGATGAGGAAGAGAAGGAGGAGGAGGAAGAGGAGGAGAAAGAGGAGGAGGAAGAAGAGGAGGAAGAGGAGGAGGAGGAGGAGGAAGAGGGAGAGGAGGAGGAGGAGGAGGAAGAGGGAGAGGAGGGGGAGGAGGAAGAAGAGGAGGAGGAGGAAGAGGGAGAGGAGGAGGAGGAAGAGGAGGATGGATTCAAATACAGTTCAAATAGCTTCTTCTTTATTTTTTGTATCAGTTTGAGCCTACCTCTCTAACATGGCTTCCCACTATGAGCTCCAGCACTGAGTGTGTGTCTGCCCAGGAGTCGATCTCTGTCAGGTCATAGATGCAGGAGTTCAGTGGCCCCAGATTCCACTGTACCACCCGCCTCCTGTTGACCAGGTGCTGGAACAACTGAGACAAACGCACAGCCGGTCAGACAGAAGGAGAAACAAACCATGGCTGTCCAGATGAGGCTTTTCTACAGTACGACACAGTGTTCTGCCAGGTGCTGCTTCAGAAGGGCCTTACTGCGATGTTGCCCTCCTTGGCAGCCAGTTTGAAGGGCGTGATTCCACGGTAGTTGGGCACCATGTCCAGCGGCACGGGCATGTCAAGCTCCCCATCCTGGGACAGGATGAGATCCGCTGCCTGGCACGCAATCGTCTTAGTAGGCTGCAACACCAGTATGTGGAGGATAGTGTTTCCTGGATGAGGAGAGATGGAGGGATGAGATGGGATGAAAAAGAGATGGAGGGATGAGATGGGATGAAAAAGAGATGGAGGGATGAGATGGAACATAAAAGAGATGGAGGGATGAGATGGAATATAAAAGAGATGGAGGGATGAGATGGAATATAAAAGAGATGGAGGGATGAGATGGAATATAAAAGTTGGAGGGATGAGATGGAATATAAAAGAGATGGAGGGATGAGATGGAATATAAAAGATGGAGGGATGAGATGGAATATAGAAGAGATGGAGGGATGAGATGGAATATAAAAGAGATGGAGGGATGAGATGGAATATAAAAGAGATGGAGGGATGAAATGGAATATAAAAGTTGGAGGGATGAGATGGAATATAAAAGAGATGGAGGGATGAGATGGAATATAAAAGAGATGGAGGGATGAGATGGAATATAAAAGATGGAGGGATGAGATGGAATATAAAAGATGGAGGGATGAGATGGAATATAGAAGAAATGGAGGAATGAGATGGAATATAAAAGAGATGGAGGGATGAGATGGAATATAAAAGAGATGGAGGGATGAGATGGAATATAAAAGATGGAGGGATGAGATGAAATATAAAAGAGATGGAGGGATGAGATTGAATATAAAAGAGATGGAGGGATGAGATGGAATATAAAAGAGATGGAGGGATGAGATGGAATATAAAAGAGATGGAGGGATGAGATGGAATATAAAAGAGATGGAGGGATGAAATGGAATATAAAAGTTGGAGGGATGAGATGGAATATAAAAGAGATGGAGGGATGAGATGGAATATAAAAGAGATGGAGGGATGAGATGGAATATAAAAGATGGAGGGATGAGATGGAATATAAAAGATGGAGGGATGAGATGGAATATAGAAGAGATGGAGGAATGAGATGGAATATAAAAGAGATGGAGGGATGAGATGGAATATAAAAGAGATGGAGGGATGAGATGGAATATAAAAGATGGAGGGATGAGATGAAATATAAAAGAGATGGAGGGATGAGATTGAATATAAAAGAGATGGAGGGATGAGATGGAATATAAAAGAGATGGAGGGATGAGATGGAATATAAAAGAGATGGAGGGATGAGATGGAATATAAAAGATGGAGGGATGAGATGGAATATAAAAGAGATGGAGGGATGAGATGGAATATAAAAGAGATGGAGGGATGAGATGGAATATAAAAGATGGAGGGATGAGATGGAATATAAAAGAGATGGAGGGATGAGATGGAATATAAAAGAGATGGAGGGATGAGATGGAATATAAAAGAGATGGAGGGATGAGATGGAATATAAAAGATGGAGGGATGAGATGGAATATAAAAGAGATGGAGGGATGAGATGGAATATAAAATAGATGGAGGGATGAGATGGAATATAAAAGAGATGGAGGGATGAGATGGAATATAAAAGATGGAGGGATGAGATGGAATATAAAAGAGATGGAGGGATGAGATGGAATATAAAATAGATGGAGGGATGAGATGGAATATAAAAGAGATGGAGGGATGAGATGGAATATAAAAGTTGGAGGGATGAGATGGAATATAAAAGAGATGGAGGGATGAGATGAAATATAAAAGAGATGGAGGGATGAGATGGAATATAAAATAGATGGAGGGATGAGATGGAATATAAAAGAGATGGAGGGATGAGATGGAATATAAAAGAGATGGAGGGATGAGATGGAATATAAAAGAGATGGAGGGATGAGATGGAATATAAAATAGATGGAGGGATGAGATGGAATATAAAAGAGATGGAGGGATGAGATGGAATATAAAAGATGGAGGGATGAGATGGAATATAAAAGAGATGGAGGGATGAGATGGAATATAAAATAGATGGAGGGATGAGATGGAATATAAAAGAGATGGAGGGATGAGATGGAATATAAAAGATGGAGGGATGAGATGGAATATAAAAGAGATGGAGGGATGAGATGGAATATAAAATAGATGGAGGGATGAGATGGAATATAAAAGAGATGGAGGGATGAGATGGAATATAAAAGTTGGAGGGATGAGATGGAATATAAAAGAGATGGAGGGATGAGATGAAATATAAAAGAGATGGAGGGATGAGATGGAATATAAAAGATGGAGGGATGAGATGGAATATAGAAGAGATGGAGGGATGAGATGGAATATAAAAGAGATGGAGGGATGAGATGGAATATAAAATAGATGGAGGGATGAGATGGAATATAAAAGAGATGGAGGGATGAGATGGAATATAAAAGTTGGAGGGATGAGATGGAATATAAAAGAGATGGAGGGATGAGATGGAATATAAAAGAGATGGAGGGATGAGATGGAATATAAAAGAGATGGAGGGATGAGATGGAATATAAAAGAGATGGAGGGATGAGATGGAATATAAAAGAGATGGAGGGATGAGATGGAATATAAAATAGATGGAGGGATGAGATGGAATATAAAAGAGATGGAGGGATGAGATGGAATATAAAAGATGGAGGGATGAGATGGAATATAAAAGAGATGGAGGGATGAGATGGAATATAAAAGAGATGGAGGGATGAGATGGAATATAAAAGAGATGGAGGGATGAGATGGAATATAAAAGAGATGGAGGGATGAGATGGAATATAAAAGAGATGGAGGGATGAGATGGAATATAAAAGAGATGGAGGGATGAGATGGAATATAAAAGATGGAGGGATGAGATGGAATATAAAAGATGGAGGGATGAGATGGAATATAAAAGAGATGGAGGGATGAGATGGAATATAAAAGAGATGGAGGGATGAGATGGAATATAAAAGAGATGGAGGGATGAGATGGAATATAAAAGAGATGGAGGGATGAGAGCTGAACCTCTGGAGTCCTGGGCCCTCGTGTTAGCGCCGGCCTTGATCAGCATCATCATGATGTCCAGGTTCGCTGCACACGCAGCAAAGGACAACACATGTTCACCTGTAGGTCAAACATCGCCGTGTTAGAAGTAGGACTTCTCCTAATGGACCTGTGAGGCACGTAGTCCTAATCATTCCCAATCACACACACACATAGACATACACATACACAAACACACACTCACACACCATAATACAGGATCCCGTCTCTCCTTTTCCTGAAATACGTTCCTGTGACCCTCTGATTGGCCACATCAGCCCCCCTGGAGATCATGTCACGAACCAGGTTCAGATTCTGATTCATCACTGCGATGTGTAGAGGAGTCAAACCTGAGAGAGGGAGAGAGAGAGGAAGATAAGAGATCTCTGTGTGTGGGTGTGTGTTTGCATGTGTGTTTGCATGTGTGTTTGTGCACGTGTGTGTGTGTGTTATTCCACACCATGAAAGAGGTCAGAGGTCATGGGCTCGTTCAGCAGTTCAGGAGCTCCGTCCATCAGACATGTTGCAGCCTCCATATTTTCTGCCATGACTGACACATGCAGCGCTGTCTCTCCCAAGGCACCTACACACACACACACACACACACACACACACACACACACACACACACACACACACACACACACACACACACACACACACACACACACACACACACACAGACACACAGACACACAGACACACACACACGGAGGGACACACAGGGAAACACACAGACACACAGACACACACATACGGACACACAAACAAACACACATGCAGATACACACACACACACACACACACGGGGGGGGACACAGGGAAACACACGGACACACAAACAAACACACAAACAAACACACATGCACACACACACACACGTGCGTGCACACAAACACACACACAGAGGAGAGAGTTTGAGTCCAGAATCGACTGGTTATGATCTCTAAGAAGCCTTCAGAAGAATGGCGGACCTCTCTCAAAGATATCGGTGGAAGAACAGCTCAGGAGCTTCTTGATGCAGCCCACATCGTTCTCCTTAGCTGCGTAGAAGAGGGGGTTGTCTGCTACCCTGTGAGGACGACACACCGTGACTGACTTGGATCAGGCAACATCTCACTCAGGAATCCAATTCAATTGGACGGCAACTTGTGTGGACCAATAAGAAGCTCTCACTGTTTGCCCTGAAGCAGGAAGGTTTCGTCCTGCATCTCTGTCCATCCTTTTTTATTCTGGAGGCGGAACCTCAGTTGGTTCCACCAATGGTTGAGCTTCCCTGGAGCAGAAATGGCTAGAGGGGGTGTCATCTTGTCTGTGATTGGCTTGACTGTGATATCCTTTCAAAATACCTGAGAAAGGTTTCCAGATCATGAAGAAACAGTTGATTCGCCATGCACCTTCAATCACTGCTAACTGGAGGTGTTCTTAATTAAATAAAACCATTTTTTTAACGAAAAAAGTTTCACGTTTTTTATTGCCAGATGCACAAAACAAGAGGTCAGACTGCACACTGAAATTCTTTCATTTCTATTCATTTAATTCATGGAATTTATACAATTCAGTCAATACTTTCATTTATATTTTAAATATGATTATATTGCTCAAAAAATTATGATAGTACAGTAACATTATTGTTACACAAGAATAATTACCCCCCCAAAAATGTACACCAACTATTCCTACAAAGTAAAGCAAAACTTACTTTTCCTGAAGAGAAAGGATTATCCTCAATCCCT
>CM059294.1:15127500-15150000 GCA_030340665.1 Neosalanx taihuensis
AGGGAAGAGAGAGAGGGAGGAGAGAGAGGGAAGAGAGAAAGGGAGGAGAGAGAGGGAAGAGAGAGAGGGAGGAGAGAGAGGGAGGAGAGAGAGGGAGGAGAGAGAGGGAGGAGAGAGGGAAGAGAGAGAGGGAGGAGAGAGGGAAGAGAGAGAGGGAGGAGAGAGAGGGAAGAGAGAGAGGGAGGGGAGAGAGGGAGGAGAGAGGGAAGAGAGAGAGGGAAGAGAGAGAGGGAAGAGAGAGGGAAGAGAGAGAGGGAAGAGAGAGAGGGAAGAGAGAGAGGGAAGAGAGAGAGGGAAGAGAGAGGGAAGAGAGAGAGGGAGGAGAGAGAGGGAGGAGAGAGAGGGAAGAGAGAGAGGGAGGGGAGAGAGGGAGGGGAGAGAGGGAGGAGAGAGAGGGAGGAGAGAGGGAGGAGAGAGAGGGAAGAGAGAGGAAAGAGAGAGAGGGAGGAGAGAGAGGGAAGAGAGAGAGGGAGGGGAGAGAGGGAGGGGAGAGAGGGAGGAGAGAGAGGGAGGAGAGAGGGAGGAGAGAGAGGGAGGAGAGAGGGAAGAGAGAGAGGGAGGAGAGAGAGGGAAGAGAGAGAGGGAGGAGAGAGAGGGAAGAGAGAGAGGGAGGAGAGAGAGGGAAGAGAGAGAGGGAGGAGAGAGAGGGAAGAGAGAGAGGGAGGAGAGAGGGAAGAGAGAGAGGGAGGAGAGAGGGAAGAGAGAGAGGGAGGAGAGAGAGGGAAGAGAGAGAGGGAGGGGAGAGAGGGAGGGGAGAGAGGGAGGAGAGAGAGGGAGGAGAGAGGGAGGAGAGAGAGGGAGGAGAGAGGGAAGAGAGAGAGGGAGGAAAGAGGGAAGAGAGAGAGGGAGGAGAGAGAGGGAAGAGAGAGGGAAGAGAGAGAGGGAAGAGAGAGAGGGAAGAGAGAGAGGGAGGAGAGAGGGAAGAGAGAGAGGGAGGGGAGAGGGAGGGGAGAGAGGGAGGAGGGAGAGGGAAGAGAGAGAGGGAGGAGAGAGAGGGAAGAGAGAGAGGGAGGAGAGAGGGAAGAGAGAGAGGGAGGAGAGAGAGGGAAGAGAGAGAGGGAGGGGAGAGGGAGGGGAGAGAGGGAGGAGGGAGAGGGAAGAGAGAGAGGGAGGAGAGAGAGGGAAGAGAGAGAGGGAGGAGAGAGAGGGAAGAGAGAGAGGGAGGAGAGAGATTCAAGAGAGGGAGGAATGAAGAGGAAAGAGAGGGAGGGAGGTAGGTAGGGAGGAGAGAGACAGAGAGGGTGGGAAAAAGAGGGACAGAGAGAGACCAAGAGAGAGAAAGAGAGAGAGGGAGAGAGAAGTAGGTCATCTGTATTGTTTGACTGAGGGGTCACAAAGAGTTGTAGCACATCAGATCATCTTAGTCTGGTCTGCCTACTCACTTCCTGATTGCTCATGTCCCAGTAGGGTCGCTCTCCATATGACATCACTTCCCACATCAGGATGCCGAAGCTCCAGACATCGCTAGCCGAGCTGAACTTGCGATGCTGGAAGGCTTCTGGAGCGGTCCACCTCACAGGGATCTTACTGCCCTGAGAGAGACAGAGAGAGGAACTCACCCTCTATAATGATCACATGGAGTCATTCAGCACAGAGCAACTTCCAGCACGTACAGGGACATTCCCCCCTGAGGCAAGAGAGGTGAAGTGCCTTGCCCAAGGACACAACGTCATGTTGACACAGCCAGGGTTTGAACCAGGTACCTTCTGCGCCACAACAAGCACATCATTCTCTCGCAACACCAGAAGATTCTAGAACCCCCCCCCCCAACAGAAGACTAAATTTCCCAGAACGCACCAGTGAGGCGGTGTAGGTGGGCATGTTGTGGTCCAGGCCTCTCATGAGGCGTGACAGGCCGAAGTCGGACACCTTACAGACCAGGTTGGAGTTCACCAGGACGTTCCTGGCGGCGAGGTCACGGTGGACAAAGTTCCTCTCTGAGAGGTAGCGCATGCCTGCCCCCACCCCCCGCACCATGCCCACCAGCTGGAGCACGCTGAACTGGTCCTCATTCTCCTGATGGAGAGGGGGAGGAGAGAGGCGGGAAGGGATGGAACAGGGAGAGATGGATGTAAATATACTGACGCCATCAGTTATGGCTTAGGAAGTTGTAGTTCTTTAGTCACATAAGAATTGTCATTTTGTTTGAAGGGAAACACTGATTCATAATGAGGTTTTGGAATGTGACTGAATGGAACAGTGGGGTAATGGGATGGATGGGAGTTGTAGTTCTTTTGTAGTTCTCTGTGGTCTCACCCTGAGGAAGGCGTCCAGAGGTCCGTTCTCCATGAACTCTGTGACGATCCTCTCGGGCGGGCTGTGAGTCACCACCCCCTCCAGCTTCAGCACGTTGGGGTGATCAAACTGGCCCAAGACGCCCGCCTCGCTCAGGAACACCCCCTTCTCCCGGTCAGTCACCCCCCAGCGGAGGGTCTTCACCGCTACCAGGAGCTCCCGCCGACCCAGGGGGCGGTACCTTCCCCGAGACACCTCCCCAAACTGGGCTGAGGGGGGGAGGGGGAGGAGGGGAAGGGAGGAGGAGGGAGGGGAGGGAGGAGTTATGGCAGTACTTTGACAGTACAGTCTTCATCAACATGTCGATAAAACTAGCCATCATTTCACTTCAGTGTCTCAGAGTTCAGTCGTCCCTTTAACCTTTGACCTGTTTCTGAGAACTGCAGGTGATCCTACCTGCACCAATCACCTCCTCGATCTTAAGGTGAGCTGGCTCGATCTCACGGGCAAACTCCTTGACCGCCTCACTGGGGTCCTCGTAGGTGGAAGGGTCCACGTAATACTTGACCCCCCCTGCAGGTGAACAGTGTGGGAGTGAGGGGAGCAGGACCAGGCTGACTGCTGCAGACTGTCCACACATGGGATCACACACATGGGATCACACACATGGGATCACACACATGGGATCACACACATGGGATCACACACATGGGATCACACACATGGGCCTCTTCTGGAGCAGCTCACCACTGCCCTGTCCACACACCACACCACAAACACACCACACAACATCACACACACACACTGCACACACACCACACACAACACACACAACACACACAACACACACACCACACACAACACACACAACACACACAACACACACACCACACACAACACACACAACACACAACACACACACCACACACAACACACACAACACACACAACACACACACCACACACAACACACACAACACACACAACACACACAACACACACACCACACACAAACACACACACAACACCACACACACACACTGCACACATATGGAGCTATATTTGTGCCAGAATCCTGAGCGAGCAAAGATAGATTCTGAGCACACAAGGAGAGATTTTGAGCACAGAAAAACATATTTTGCAAGCACATCAATTATATTTCAAAAAGAAATTACACTTGAGCAAACAAAAACATATTCTGTGTGCACAAACAGGCCGCTGCGCTCGCTCGCTCCCCCCGTCCTGCTCGCTCAACATCTCTCGCTCGCTCAGCTTGGCACACACGTTACAAATGTGCCACAAAACCAACCAATCAGAGACCTGGCAGAAGTACGTCCTGATTGGCTGTTTGCTCTCCAATGGGATCGCTGGTTACTGTTACCCGGAAAAAACAAAGGAGATCGCATCAGATGCAGGTGGACTACCTGTGTGAAGTTGGCCCCCCGTCTTGTTCAAAATAAAAAAATAGCACTGCTGTTCGTTTGTGCTAGGTTTGTGCTGGTTTGTGCCGTAAAAATTATCGTTTGTGCTGTTAAGGGTTTTGAGTAATTCAAAATTAAATGTTCTGACCAGTGACGTCACTCAGCCCCCTGTCAACCTTCAAATCGAGTCAAACTGGTCTATATCGTTTGTGCTAGGTTTGTGCTGGTTTGTGCTGTTAAAATAAACATTTGTGCTACTATAGTTTTTAAGTTATTCTTAAAACTTTATTTTGGCCACTTGTTATGTATTTTTTACTCCACCTGCAGTGCTTTTCAGTTAGGGGCTTTAATCATATCCAACATGACCCTGGGCTGGGCATGAAAACCAAAGGTTTGATGAATAGGCATGACATTTGGGAAAAGCTGGGGAAGAGCACCTCATTGGAGCAGGTGAATAAAAGTCTCCACAGCGGCAAAGGGAAACGTAATTTGGCTGGTGAAGAGAGGGTGAAGGTGTCGGAGGAGCTCTGGCAGGGGAAAGAACTTCCTCATGTGTGGAGAGCAGCCAAGGCCACAAAGCTGATGTCCATGGGCGACCCTGAGCCAAGCCACCTACCCAGCCTATCTACTCTGAGAAAGGCAAAGTCAGAGAGGGGAAGCAAGGAGTTGCAGCACAAAGATCCAATCTTGTCACTGCAGCTTCTGAAGTACAGTGCCAGTTTGAGTGGGAGCATTTTTGACATTGGGCTGGACAAGTTCTTCTGCCACTACTGGACCCCTTCGCAGATGGAAGTGTACAAGTCCCTTTCAAAGCTCCATGGGTCAAGTTTTAGCTTTGATGCCACTGGTTCTGTGGTAAGACGGCTGAGCAGACCAACAGATAAATCTGGCCACATATTCTTGTATCAAGGAGTCCTGTCTGCTCACACTGGTGTACACACACCAGTAGTACAAATGCTGTCTGAAAAGCATAACATTGACAGCATTGCAAACTGGCTAAGTGAGTGGCATAGAGCAGGGGCACCAATTCCAAAAGAGGCTGTGTCAGATTTCTCACTAGCATTACTAGGGGCTCTTGTCAAGGCCTTCACACCTCAGCCCGACCTAAGGTCCTACATAAATACCTGCTTTGGTGTACTACTGGGTCACGCTGACTCAAGTCAGTTACCTCCCTGCTTCATCCGAGTAGATGTTGCCCATTGCATCAAACTGATCACTCGATGGGAATGTTTACAAAAAAAAGGGACGCCGAGTAAAGGACTTCCATGATGGTATGATGACCTGTCCAAGGGGGTTTCCACAGCACAGGAAAAACAGAACGTGCAACCTCATGTTGTGTTCTACACAAAAGAGTCATACATTTATATTTTCAAATATTATTTGTTGCTATTTTTGCACTTTGTTGGTTAATTAATAAATGGCACACACAGTTGCGTTGTCAACGTGAAAAATTGCCTCCTTACTTCTTTTATCCCATACATTCAAACCTTTGGTTTTCATGCCCAGCCCAGGGTCATGTTGGATATGATTAAAGCCCCTAACTGAAAAGCACTGCAGGTGGAGTAAAAAATACATAACAAGTGGCCAAAATAAAGTTTTAAGAATAACTTAAAAACTATAGTAGTACAAATGTTTATTTTAACAGCACAAACGAGCACAAACCTAGCACAAACGATAGAGACCAGTTTGACTCGATTTGAAGGTTGACGGGGGGCTGAGTGACGTCACGTATGAAAAATAAAACTTTAATATCTCTCAAACCATAATTGCAAAATACTTTATTTTAACAGCACAAACCAGCACAAACGAACAGCAGTGCTATTTTTTTATTTTGAACAAGACGGGGGGCCAACTTCACACAGGTCCACCACCATCTGATGCGATCTCCTTTGTTTTTTCCGGGTTACAGTAACCAGCGATCCCATTGGAGAGCAAACAGCCAATCAGGACGTACTTCTGCCAGGTCTCTGATTGGTTGGTTTTGTGGCACATTTGTAACGTGTGTGCCAAGCTGAGCGAGCGAGAGATGTTGAGCGAGCAGGACGGGGGGAGCGAGCGAGCGCAGCGGCCTGTTTGTGCACACAGAATATGTTTTTGTTTGCTCAAGTGTAATTTCTTTTTGAAATATAATTGATGTGCTTGCAAAATATGTTTTTCTGTGCTCAAAATCTCTCCTTGTGTGCTCAGAATCTATCTTTGCTCGCTCAGGATTCTGGCACAAATATAGCTCCATACACACACACCACACACAACACACACAACACACACAACACACACACCACCACACACAACACACACACACATACTCCACACACACACACACCACCACACACAACACACACACACATACTCCACACACACACACACCACACACAACACACACACACACAACACCACACACACCACCCCCCACACACACACACCCCGCACACACCCACCTCTGTTGCTGATGTACCTCTGCAGTCTGTCGCTGTAAGGACTCTCTCTCCTCTTCCTGCAGGAGAGAGAATGTGTGTGCTTGGGTTGTGATGCTCCTGTACAAGGGTGTGTGCCTGGGTTGTAATAAGCGTGTAAATGCGTGTGTGTGCTGCTCATGTGTACAGTGACTCACCTGCGGAACACAAAAACAACAATAATCGCAACAACAACCAGAAGGAAGGCAGCCCCGCCCATCACCGAGCCGACCAATAGAGGCAGCCGATTCTGGATTTGCTTGGAATGCTCCTCTGAGGAAACAGGAAGTACATTAGCACACAGGACTCAGGTGTGGGTTAGGTTAGGGTCAGGGTAAGCTGGTGCCATCTTGTCTGACAGAACAAAAGTTTATGAGTTTGTGTGAGTTTGTTTTGTGTGTCTATGCCTGTGTGTGTGTGCCTGTGTGTGGTGTGTGTGTGTGTGCCTGTCTCTGTGTGTGAGAGTGCCTGTGTGTGTGTGTGTCTGTGTGTGTGGTGTGTGTGTGTCTGTGTGTGTGTGTGTGTGCCTGTCTCTGTGTGTGTGTGTGTGGGGTACCCAGGGCCAGCGTAGTGAAGTAGATGGTATTGCTGTAAGGGCCGTAGCCTCTCTCGTTCCGTGCTCGGATCTGGAAAGCGTAGATGGCGCCTGGGGCCAGAGAGCTGACGGTCACTGTGTTAGTCTCACTGTACACACTCACTGCACTGTCCTCATCAGAGCCCTGAGACGCAGAGAGAGGGGGGGGGGGGGAGGGGGGGGATAAGAGATCAGCCATGCTGAAGACAAGAATACAGGAGAGCATTTGATCTGTGTGTGTGTCTGTGTGTGTAGGTGTGTCTCTTTCTCTGTGTGTGTGCCTTTATTTCTGTGTGTGTGTCTCTCTCTCTCTCTGTGTGTGTGTCTCTCTCTCTGTGTGTGTGTGTCTCTCTCTGTGTGTGTCTCTCTCTGTGTGTATCTCTCTCTGTGTGTGTGTGTCTCTCTCTGTGTGTGTCTCTCTCTGTGTGTATCTGTGTGTGAGCCTGTGCTTACCTTGTCGTAGTATCTCAGCTGGTACTCCAGGATGTCTCCGTTGGGTCTGTCTGGCTGTGGCCAGGACAGAGTGATGGAGTCTGGGGCCCGCTTCATCTGATGGAGCATGGGGACCTGGGAGGGGACTGAGGGACAGAGGGGCCCTGGTGAGCTGTGCTCACACACACACTGGGCTGTGCTCACACACACACTGAGCTGTGCTCACACACACACACTGGGCTGTGCTCACACACACACTGGGCTGTGCTCACACACACACACTGAGCTGTTCTCACACATACACACTGGGCTGTACTCACACACACACTTCCACCACTTGGGGGAAGCATCACACAGAGTCAGTTATCAGTGTTGGTGTTCCCTGGTGTAGCGAGGCTGTGGAGAGACTGTCCTATGGCTGCAGGGTCACAGGTCTCTACTCTCACTCTGTGTCTTTCTCTCTCTATCTGTGTTTGTGTGTGTGTCTCTCTCTCTATCAGTCTCTCTCTCTATCGGTCTCTCTCTCTCTCTCTCTCTCTCTAGTCCATCCTTGTTGCTCCTGAGTGTAATTTGAGATGACAGAATGTTGTGACCTGGAACTACCTGAGAGCAAAGTGCAGAAGCGGAAAGAATGGAGAGGAAGAGAGGGAGGAAGAGAGGGAGGAAGAGAGGGAGGAAAAGAGGGAGGACGAGAGGGAGGAAGAGAGGGAGGAAGAGAGGGAGGAAGAGATGGAGGAAGAGAGGGAGGAAGAGAGGGAGGAAGAGATGGAGGAAGAGAGGGAGGAAGAGAGGGAGGAAGAGAGGGAGGAAGAGAGGGAGGAAGAGAGAGAGGAAGAGAGGGAGGAAGAGAGGGAGGAAGAGAGGGAGGACGAGAGGGAGGAAGAGAGGGAGGAAGAGAGGGAGGAAGAGAGGGAGGAAGAGAGGGAGGAAGAGAGGGAGGAAGAGAGGGAGGAAGAGAGAGAGGAAGAGAGGGAGGAAGAGAGGGAGGACGAGAGGGAGGAAGAGAGAGAGGAAGAGAGGGAGGAAGAGAGAGAGGAAGAGAGGGAGGAAGAGAGGGAGGACGAGAGGGAGGAAGAGAGGGAGGAAGAGAGGGAGGAAGAGAGAGAGGAAGAGAGGGAGGAAGAGAGGGAGGACGAGAGGGAGGAAGAGAGAGAGGAAGAGAGAGAGGAAGAGAGGGAGGAAGAGAGAGAGGAAGAGATGGAGGAAGAGAGAGAGGAAGAGAGGGAGGAAGAGAGGGAGGAAGAGAGGGAGGAAGAGAGGGAGGAAGAGAGGGAGGAAGAGAGAGAGGACAAACTGGTACAAGACCACAGAAACAACAGATGGACAACAGAAGGACTTTCAGACTCTCAAACTGATCTGAGATCTGAGAAGAGTCAGGAAATGAAAGAGGAGGAGGAGAGCGGCTGGAGGAGAGCGGCTGGACGAGAGGGGCTCACCTGATTGGCTGGTGGTGAAGTTGATGCTGCCGTAGCGAGGAGGGAAAGGACTCAGCGATGAGACGTCGTTAAACGCCTGCACCTGCTCGTCGACAACAGGAAACACCACAGAAAACATTCCGTATCGATCATTTCCACGACAACCATCCTCTCACAATAACAAAACACCACATCAGTCTGACCAGGTGGTTCAACAGAGGTGTAGAGAGCAGGTGTGGAGGGGAGCAGGTGTGGAGGGGAGCAGGTGTGTAGCAGGTGTGGAGGGGAGCAGGTGTGGAGGGAGCAGGTGTGGAGCAGGTGTGGAGGGGAGCAGGTGTGGAGCAGGTGTGGAGGGGAGCAGGTGTGGAGGGGAGCAGGTGTGGAGGGGAGCAGGTGTGGAGCAGGTGTGGAGGGGAGCAGGTGTGGAGGGGGAGCAGGTGTGGAGCAGGTGTGGAGGGTAGCAGGTGTGGAGGGGAGCAGGTGTGGAGGGGAGCAGCTGTGGAGCAGGTGTGGAGGGGAGCAGGTGTGGAGGGGAGCAGGTGTGGAGGGGAGCAGGTGTGGAGGGGAGCAGGTGTGGAGGGTAGCAGGTGTGGAGGGGAGCAGGTGTGGAGCAGGTGTGGAGCAGGTGTGGAGCAGGTGTGGAGGGGAGCAGGTGTGGAGGGTAGCAGGTGTGGAGGGGAGCAGGTGTGGAGCAGGTGTGGAGCAGGTGTGGAGGGGAGCAGGTGTGGAGGGGAGCAGGTGTGGAGGGGAGCAGGTGTGGAGCAGGTGTGGAGGGTAGCAGGTGGTGGAGGGGAGCAGGTGTGGAGGGGAGCAGGTGTGGAGTAGGTGTGGAGGGGAGTAGGTGTGGAGGGGAGCAGGTGTGGAGCAGGTGTGGAGCAGGTGTGGAGGGGAGCAGGTGTGGAGGGGGAGCGTACCTGGATGAGGTAGGTGACTCGGGTCAGCAGGTTGTTGAGGTGACCTTGGTCTGCCTCAGGTTGGTCTGGGAGGGGGTAAAGGTCACCGCCTCCCCACACCAGGAGCAGGAGCTGGGGTTAGTGAAGGTGGCCGAGGGGCAGATACGACACACCACCCCCCCGTACCACACCTCGCTGCGACCCCCCAGGTCCAGAGGGGGGCGCCAGCGGGAGAGACACCCCACCGTCACCGCTCTCATACTCCCACGAGAGAGAGACTGGAGCAGAGGGGCGGCCCTGAGAAACAGACAGAGAGAGATGGAGAGAGAGAGAGAGAGAGAGAGAGAGAGAGGAGAGGAGAGAGAGGAGAGAGAGAGAGATGGAGAGAGAGAGAGAGAGAGAGATGGAGAAATAGAGAACCATGGGGGAGAAGAGAGAGGAGGAGAGACAGACAGCTAGAGATGAGGATGCTAGGTAATACATATTCCATGCTCTGGGTGTTTATCGCTGCCTAAGAGCCGCTGATGGATGACTAACACATCAAGGTTGCGTAACCTCCAGGAAGGTGAAAGTGTCTCATCAGAGAGAGGAAAGCGATGAAGACAGTTACATCATCACAATCTTAATAAACACATCCTGAGCTAAGAGAGTGCATCAAAGCAGTGTGATAATCCACTCACACCTAACTAAACACACACTCTGTCTCACACACACACACACACACACACACACACACACACACACACACACACACACTCTTACTCTCTCTCTGACACACACACACAAGCTCTCTCTGTCTCACACGACACACACACACACACACACACACACACACACACACACACACACACACACACTCTCACACACAAACACACACTCTTACTCTCTCTCTGACACACACACACAAGCTCTCTCTGTCTCTCTCACACACACACACACACACACACACACACATACACTCTCTCCCACACACACAGTCTATCCCTCTCTCTCTCACACACACACCCACACACACTCTCTCACACACACACTCTCTCTCTCTGTCACACACACACTGACCTGTGCAGGCGCTGGAGTTGTGGTCGGCCGGCGCCCTGTAGAATCCGCTCCTGCACTCACACAGCAGGGATCCCTCCATGCTGGTGCGGCTGTTAGCTGGACACGCTGCACACGGTACTGAGCCCAGCACGGCCTTGAAGAAGGCCACAGGACACGCTGCGGACACACACACACACACACACACACACACACACGCTCAGACACCAGCCCCTTGAACAGTTGAAGAGAGAGAGACCTGAACAGAAGAACTGAGATGTTCAAACAGAGATGATCACCCAGGAGGAGGAGAGAGGCTGTGTGGAGAGAGGCTGTGAGGAGAGAGGCTGTGAGGAGAGAGGCTGTGAGGAGAGAGGCTGTGAGGAGAGAGGCTGTGTGGAGAGAGGCTGTGGGGAGAGAGGCTGTGAGGAGAGAGGCTGTGAGGAGAGAGGCTGTGAGGAGAGAGGCTGTGGGGAGAGAGGCTGTGTGAAGAGAGGCTGTGGGGAGAGAGGCTGTGGGGAGAGAGGCTGTGTGGAGAGGCTGTGAGGAGAGAGGCTGTGAGGAGAGAGGCTGTGAGGAGAGAGGCTGTGGGGAGAGAGGCTGTGTGGAGAGAGGCTGTGGGGAGAGAGGCTGTGGGGAGAGAGGCTGTGGGGACAGGAAACAGCTGAGGAGATATGATGACTAGCCTCTAGTGGAAGCCTGTTACTTAGAGGACTGTGTCTGCTGTCTTGTACTAAGTTGTCATCTGCATCGTTTTAATATTTTATTTATTGAGCTGTTTTTAAGTTATAGTCCACAATCGAACGACCATAGAGGTTAAGATGGACACCTCATATTGTACTCCCAAGATTTACCAGTGATAAGAAGACCAATATTTCATGGAAAATGTGTTTATAAAACGTTTATTAAGCAATGGGACTTTTGAGTTTTTCATACAGTGGGAAGCTGGGTTAATGAAGATCTGACATTATCTAAATCAAGACGTTTTTACCCCCATCCAGAAATCATTGTCAGTGATTCTGAATGAAAACCTTTCTACAGTGAAACATCCTAGTGTGTGAGCGCGGAGCAGATGAATCAGCTGGTATACATGATGTGAGGATGTTAGCGGTCACACCGTGAGTCTGCAGACGCTGTCTCACCCCGCCCTGGTCACGTGGCCCCGCCCCTTTCTGCTGCACCCGCCTGGCGGGGGGGGGGGGGGGGGGGGGTGTGAAGGTGAGCGCCTGTGGTCACATGATCACAGCTCATCTGAAACAGCAGGAAGAATCACAGGAACCAAGAAGCCACCACAGGATGTTTGTACAGTACATGACTGAGGCAGGTGTGTGTCAGCGTGTGTGTGTGCTTGTGTGTGTGTGCGTGTGTGAGGGGGGGGCGGGGAAGTTAGGTGAGTGTTGAATGCTCTGTGCTCACCATGTAATAACGTTCTTCCACACCATGGAGTCACATGAAAACTCCCTGTCAGACGCTACCTCACAGCTGTGCCTTCACAATAAAAGTCCCATTTCCTTTGTACATGTCAGATCAAACCCTCCCACTCCCACACATGTGATCGCTGCTTCACATCAGCCTGTGGAACCAGCAGGAGCTGCTGGGACCTCCTTGTGGTGAGTAATGAAGCGCTCTCTGTGATTGGTTAGTTCCATGTCTTGAGTCCTCAGGGGCCTCAGATGATTGGCTGGCTGCAGACCACCTGTTAGCGGGGCCTCTAACCCAGCTGGAGCTCTTACTGTTGTCAGGAACAGATGTCAGATCAGGGAGAGGAGAAGTCACCCTGTTTGTGACTGTGGTTATGCATGTCTGCACGCTGGAGCTGTGTGTGTGTGTGTGTGTGTGTGCGCTGTGTGTGTTGGAGGGTGTGTGTACCTGCACAGTGGAGCTGTGTGTGTGTGTGTTGGAGGGGTGTGTGTGTGTGTGTTGAAGGGTGTGTGTGTGTGTGTTGGAGAGTGTGTGTGTGTGTGTGTGTGTGTTGGAGGGTGTGTGTGTGTGTGTTGGAGTGTGTGTGTGTGTGTGTGTGTGTGTGTTGGAGAGTGTGTGTGTGTGTGTGTGTGTTGGAGGGTGTGTGTGTGTGTGTGTGTGTTGGAGAGTGTGTGTGTGTGTGTGTGTTGGAGAGTGTGTGTGTGTGTGTGTGTGTGTTGGAGGGTGTGTGTGTGTGTGTTGGAGTGTGTGTGTGTGTGTGTGTGTGTGTGTTGGAGAGTGTGTGTGTGTGTGTGTGTGTGTTGGAGGGTGTGTGTGTGTGTGTTGGAGTGGTGTGTGTGTGTGTGTGTGTGTGTGTGTTGGAGAGTGTGTGTGTGTGTGTGTGTGTTGGAGGGTGTGTGTGTGTGTGTGTGTGTTGGAGAGTGTGTGTGTGTGTGTGTGTTGGAGGGTGTGTGTGTGTGTGTGTGTTGGAGGAGGTGTGTGGGCGGGTGGGTTTCGGAAAGAATGACTTGACGTTTCCTGCTGCTGCTTCTCTCCTTGACTCTGGGTTAAACACACGGCCATGTCTACTGTACCCGCCACACACACACACACACACACACAGGGATGGGCAGAGCATGCGAGCGGTTCATGGGTGACAGTGTGTTGACCTTGGTCAAACCCAGGAGACTAGGCTGGGCGGGGTGTGGCCCTGTGCAAGTTACACTTCACTCTGTACTTGGTTACGAATGACAATAGTCCACACACACACTCACACACACACACACACACACACACACACACACACACACTCACACACACACACCAAGTCCATGCATGGTAATCATGGTAATGTGTCATTAAAGTACTGTGATATGCTGTGTAGGTGGTTGATAATGACATCAGTAAACTATAAAGTAGAAACACGTGTTCTCCATGATGTGTACCGCTTAGATGGCGTGGATGACACACGTACACATATGGGCACCACACACACACACACATGTGCGTGTGCACACAGATGAGTTCCAAAAACAGGCTCGCTGGGAAAGGGTGAATTCCCCCGACCGCAGAGTGCATGAGAGGGTGAAGGAGAGTCATGGGAGAAGGAGCAGGTCTGGAGACAGACAGCACTGCACCCTGGGACAGTGGGAGGGAGGGAGGGAGGGAGGGAGGGAGGAGGGAGGGAGGGAGGGAGGGAGGGAGGGAGGGAGGGAGGGAGGGAGAGAGAGAGAGAGAGGGAGAGAGAGAGAGAGTGAGGGATGGAGGGAGGGAGGGAGGGGAGGAAGACAGAGACAGAGAAAGAAAGAGAGAGAGGGGTGGAAAGAAAGAGAAATTGAGAGAAACAAAAGAAGAGAGTGAATGAAAGCATGAAAAACAACACACCCGTCCTGAGGAGAGCGGAGGACAACATCTCGAGGTTCAAAGAGTTCCTCCACACTGTGGTCCGGACGAGACGCCGGGGCGAGAGAGGTCACTGCTGAACGCCCCGTTCTCCTGTTTGTTTTGACTGACACGCTTTGGGGAAATCCTAGGTGTGAGGGTCACTGGGGGGGGGGGGGGGGAGGGGGTTAAAGAGAGGGTTGGTTAACCCAGCCTCCACCAAGGCCGGAAGATATCTGGAAGGTTTTCATTTAACGATGTGGGAAAGCAGAGGGTGACGAGGGTGAGTGGACCCACTGGAAAGATCCGTTTGATTGGCTGGATCTCTGACGTCTGTAGAGACGCTCCAGAGGTCGGAACCCACGTCAGTCTGGGAGCCGCTCTGCGTGCTCACCAGGATGGCTCCATTCAGATCCTCATGGTGTAAACATCCTTTTTTTGGGGTTGCTTTTCAGAATAGTCGAATCTTTTGAATCTGTTGTTTCGAGGTCCAGTGCATCCACACACAAGACATGTATAGGCAGGCATGTGTCTTTTTAAATGTCTATTTAAATGTGTGTGTCCTGTGTGTGTGTGTCCTGTGTGTGTGTGTGTGTGTGTGTGTGTATGTGTGTATATATTGACAGTAGTTTCATCATAGCTGATCAGTAACGGATCACAGGATCGGGGATGTAACCCCTCCCACATCGTATTTTCAAAAACAAAAAACATCCAACCACACCTTTCTTTGTCTTCCATAGGCTGTTTACCTCTGCCCTGTCCCCGCCCCCCCTTCCCCTCACACACACACACACACTCACACTCAGATCCATCTGAACACACACTCCTTGATTGACAGTGTGAGACTCGTCCTTCTTTCGACATGATCAGTAAACTAGACGGGTGAGTCATATCTAAAAAAAGTTTAAGAGGCATTTTCTTTTCTTAATCTTGAACCATGTCAGATTAGAAGCATCCTGCGTCTGATTGGTTAACGCAGGGGCGATGGATGGGGGTAACCAGGTAACTATCGGGGGGGGGGGGGGGGGGATACTGTTTAATCCAAATGATTCACTAGATGATATCACTAGTTTCACTAAAAGCTTGGAGTGACAAACAAGATTAGTGACTCAGAAGTGACTCAGAATTTCAGTGTGTTCAGTAAGAACAGGTGGTTAACCGCTATCAGTTTCCGAAACCCAAGTTTCTTTAAAAAAAAGTTTATTGAAACTATTGTAATTATAGTTGGGGGGGGGGGGGTTACCTAACATGTAACATGAATCGTTTGATGATGTTCTTATGCTGTTAGACGAACTAGATGATCTTTTCTGGAGGATAAACCAGATCATGTTGCACCTACACCCCAAATAATTTCCTCTTCCTCAGAGTTCTTCTGGCCAAGAAGAAGTTCCTCTACCACTACAAGAACATGCGCTGGGCCAAAGGACGCCATGAGACATACCTGTGCTTCGTGATCAAGAGGAGGATCGGACCAGACTCACTCTCCTTCGACTTTGGACACCTGAGGAACCGCTCTGGCTGTCATGTAGAGGTGAGGGAGGAACACACACACACACAGACACACACACAGACACACACACACATAGACAGACACACACACAGACACACACACAGACACACACACACATAGACAGACACACACACAGACACACACACAGACACACACACATAGACAGACACACACACAGACACACACACAGACACACACACACACACACACCACACACATAGACAGACACACACACAGACACACACACAGACACACACACACAGACACACACACAGACACACACACACAGACACACACAGACACACACACACAGACACACACACACACAGACACACACACAGGCAGGAAGAGTGAGGACGTGTGTGGAAAAACACATTCTTCCAATATCCCATCTTGCATCACTCTAATATCCTCTCCTCACCTCCCATTCTCCTCCTCTCTCCCTCACATCCTCTCCTCCCCCTCCTCCTCTTCCTCCCCCCTCCTTTTCCTCTCCCTCCTCCCCTCCCCTCCCCTCTCCCTCCCCCTCCTCCTCTCCCTCCCCCCCCCCCCCCTCTCCTCAGCTCCTGTTTCTGCGTCACCTGTCTGCTCTGTGTCCAGGCCTGTGGTCTTCAGGTGTGGCTGGGGTCAGGTTGAGCTACTCCATCACCTGGTTCTGCTCCTGGTCCCCCTGCTCCAGCTGCTCCCTCAGCCTGGTCCACTTCCTCAGCCAGACCCCGAACCTGCGGCTGCGAATCTTCGTGTCTCGCCTGTACTTCTGTGACCTGGAGGACAGCCAGGAGAGGGAGGGGCTGCGCATGCTCAAGAGAGCCGGGGTCAACATTACTGTCATGAGCTATAAAGGTGTGTGAGGGGGTGAGGGTATGTGTGTGAGGTGGTGTTGTGTTAGGGGGGGGGTGTATGTGTGAGGGGGTGTGTGTATGTGTGTGAGGGTGTGTGTATGTTTGTGTATGTGATGTATGTGTGTTGCCATGACTTTCTGATGCCCCCCCCTGCCCCCCCCCCCACCTTTCCCAGACTATTTCTACTGCTGGAGACTTTCGTGGCTCGCAGACAGACAGGCTTCAAGGCCTGGGAGGGGCTACACCAGAACTCTGTCCGTCTGACCAGGAAACTGTACCGCATCCTGCTGGTATGACTGACCCTGACCACTCACACTGCTGTCTGTGGACTGGAGAACCAGGAGCCTGTTCCATGTTCCCCTGTCTGAATGCAGTGAGAAGCTACACTAGACAGCTGTGTCCAGTTGATCTAATGTGTTTGATTTGGATTCACAGCCTTGTGAGACAGAGGATCTGAGAGACGCTTTCAAGCTACTGGGACTGTGAGTGATGACCTCCTGACCTCCTGAAGCCCCTACCTCCACCCCTGACCACCCACCTCCACCCCCCCCCCCCAACTCCACCCCTACACTGGTGCTTTAAGATGATGACGACACAGAAATATCCTCACTAAACTGAGAAAATGAGATTATACTGAGATTACTTTTTATTAAAACTATTACATAAATTGTTTGGATAATTGTACCGTAAAGTTGTCATAATAAACTGTTTTTTCGAATTTTGTGTTCACGTCTTTTAAATGTACTTTGTGAGGGTGGGTTAGACACGGTAGGCAGAACGTGCGTCTGTGCGCGTCTACACCACACATTACGCTCGTGCCGCGTCTCCGTTACCGCTCGCGGACACCACACACACAAACCGACTAATACCGACTGAATTAAAGTCAAGATGGCGACCGAGGGGGAATACGAGTCGATCCTCTGTGTGAAACCTGACGTCAACGTTTACCGAATCCCACCGCGAGCATCGAACCGGGGCTTCAGGTAAGAGTTCAGATGCTTTAATAGAACGTTCATCCGTTGACCTTGCGCCACATCAGCATCCTCCAGCGCGTGAATGTCAGCCACCCCGCTCGAGCTTCTCCCCGGTTGATAATAACGTGTGCTCACGCGCTGCTCGTTATCTTGTGTTTGTTAACGCCTTCTTAAGAGACACAGAGAACCAGGTTCCCCTTGTTAGTGTTCCCCGTCCCTCGCGGTAGGCAGGGTTCCACCTGACAGTTCAGGAACATCCACCTGCTCCTCACATCACACCTGTCCCGTCTGGCCGGTGCGCGTGCTTCATCTCGTGCTGCAAACCCTGCGTGTTTGTGCGTGACAAAGTAGACACGGGCCTGAGTGAAGGGTGACGAGTTAAAGAGGAATGTTTCCTGTAGTACTACAGCATGCACTACGGTATGGCAACACTTAGGGATTACTTGAGATTTCCGTTTTCCTCGAGGAAGATTACGGAGAACCTTCCGTATCTCCCATCATCACCTGCAGTTCAGCAGGCTCGGGCGCCTTGTTGACACAGTGTGTGTGGATCGTGTTGACCTCATTTTCATTGGCCTCTAATTGGACTTGATGGAGGGCAGCGGGTTTGTGACTGGACAGTCAGCGCACCATACTGTGGGGCTCCTGTGCTCTGATTGGTCAGCGTCAGTATGGCGTCGTTTGCGTGACCACACACAGCGTGAGTGTGAAGCAGTGAGTAATGACGATGATGACGCACTCCTCCAGGTCATGGTAACGCTGCTGTACAGACACAGTCACCTTCCTCCACTTATCTCTCCTACTAACAAGGGAAACAAAGAACTATTATCATGTCTGACACACTGACAAAGATGGCCTGAAACGCTGTCTGTTCTGTCTCTGCATGAGTGTGAAGCTGTAGGGTATGTGACACACACACACACACACAACTGCCCCCCCCCCCCCCAGAGTAGATATCAGGTTTTGCCAGGAAATCTGTCCCCCCCCACCCCCCCTGTCAGAGTCAATGCTCTGCCCCTGACACTGTCTATATTCCTGTGTGTGTGTTGTCTCCCTGTGTGTATATTCTCTCCCTGTGTGTGTGTGTGCTGCCTCCCTGTGTGTGTGTGTGTGTGTTGTCTCCCTGTGTGTGTGTGTGTTCACCAGAGCTGCAGACTGGAAGCTTGATACGCCTGACTGGACAGGCCGCATGCGGATCACAGCTCGGGGCAAAGTGGCCTACGTGAAGCTGGAGGACAAGATCTCAGGTGAGGGGCCTCCTCCTCGCTGCTCAGGGGGGCCAGGGGGCCAGGGGGGGGCCTGTGAGCCCCGGGGGGCCGGGAGGGGGGAACTCCAGACCCCCAGTCTAAAATATTACATAATTCATTTTTGGGCAACCATGTTCTTTTTTTTTACAAGAAACTACAAAAACCATCAAACACAGTTGATATGACCGATGCTGATGATGTCATTCAAACATGCTAAATGTACAGGAAATGCAGATAAAGGATGGAATGATAAACGTCTTTATAAACCTGCATCTTCAGGGGAGCTGTTTGCCCAGGCACCCGTGGACGAGTACCCTGGCATCGCCGTGGAAACCGTCAGCGACTCCAGCCGTTACTTTGTGTTGCGTATCCAGGATGAGAGTGGTGGGTAGATCGTTACCACGGTGACTGTTTCTCGGTTGACACTGTTCTCCTTGCGTGTACGTGCTCGAGGGAAATACGGATGTGTTCTTTGAACACAACACCTGTGTTTCTCCATCTATATCATTTAAAATGTGCGTTAGGTTCATTTCTACCTCATGGTACTTTATCACTTCCAGCCGTATTAACAACTATCTACATTCTAGATTAGAAATGACCCAATAATGGTTCCACGGTTTGTTCCAATGTTCCGCTGTTCCTCTGGCTCTAAGTCTAGGGTTAATCTGTCAATTGAAACGGAACGTATTGATTGGTCAGTGTTGTTGGCGGGGCGGGGCTAGGACAGGAAGTGTGCTCTCTCTCTCAGCACAGTCTGGGTTGTCTCTTCCTGTCTCTGCGCAGGTCGCAGTGCGTTCATCGGGATCGGCTTTGGGGACAGAGGAGACTCATTTGACTTCAACGTGGCGCTGCAAGACCACTTCAAGTAGGGCGGCAAGATATCATGGAGCAAAGGCTTCGTTTGTGCTTCAATATATCAGACAGTGATGGTCTGTTGTTATTGTCCACCTCACTTTCTCACCTTCATCTGTCTGTCTCTGTCTGTCTGTCTCTGTCTGTCTGTCTCTGTCTGTCTGTCTCTGTCTGTCTCTCTGTCTCTGTCTGTCTCTGTCTGTCTCTGTCTGTCTCTCTGTCTGTCTCTGTCTGTCTCTGTCTGTCTCTGTCTGTCTCTGTCTGTCTGTCTGTCTCTGTCTGTCTGTCTCTGTCTGTCTCTCTGTCTGTCTGTCCCATCTCGTTTTCCCTATCTTTGTCTCTATCTCTCTATCTCTCCTGTCTCTGTCCGCTGTGTGTCTCTGTGTCCTCTGTCACTTCCTCTCCAGGTGGGTGAAACAGGAGATTGAGATCAGTAAGCAGTCCCAGACTCCAGATACGACCCCTAAACTGGACCTGGGTTTCAAAGAGGGCCAGACCATCACCCTCAATATAGGGGTGAGAGCACACGTTATCTTAACCCAGGGGTCCAATCCTGGTCCTCTGGGGCCACTGTCCTGAAGGTTCTAGATGTTTCCCTGCTCCAGCACATCTGATTCTAATGAATGGGTTGTTATCAAGCTCTGTGGAAGCCTCATAATGACCCAGTGCTGGAGCAGGGAAACATCTAGAACCTTCAGGACAGTGACCCTCAAGGACTGAGGTTTCTAACCCCTCGGTTTAGGATTTGGGATACGGAACTCATTAAAACTTCTCTCAACTTCTCTCTCTACTGTCTCGCAGCAATCCAGAAAGAGGGATAAGTCCCGCCCCCAAAGTGCGGGCGGCTTTGGCCTCCTGCCCCCTCCCCCTGGAGGGAAGATAGCCCCTCCCCCTTCGTCCACCTCCTCCAATGACAACGAGACAGAACAGAGCGATACAGGTAATGATACCCTAATGCTTGGAAAGGTGTTTCAGAACCCACTCCATATACCAAACTGTATACTAGCAATTTGTTGACGTATAAATTGGATTAAACGCTGTTTTTATGTTGTTACGTTTTTAAAAACCGTGTCGATCTGTTACCTCCGCTCAACCTTGCAACCATAGACTTTTTCCTCCACTTGTAATTGTTTCTGGGATTCTGATTGGTTCTCTGAGGCCTGTGGTCTAGTATCTCCTCCCTCCTCATGTTAGTGTTTGTGGTTGTTGTCAGGATGTTTACTGGACCTGGACAGCAGTAACTCTAACTCTGTAGTACAGCCCCCCCCTCCCAAACCTGCAGCCACCAGCAGCTCAGACCTGTGGGGAGACTTCTCCACCTCCCAAAAGTAACTCAACACTTCTTACTTCTTCCCTCTATCTCTGTCTCTCTGTCTCTCTTTGTCTCTGTCTCTATCTATGTCTCTATGTGTCTTTCTGTCTCTGTATCTCTCTCTGTCTCTCTCTCTCTCTCTCTCTGTGTCTGTCTCTCTGTGTCTCTGTCTCTTTCTCTGTCTCTGTCTTTCTCTCTGTCTCTCTGTCTCTCTCTGTGTCTCTGTGTCTCTCTGTCTCTCTGTCTCTCTCTGTCTCTCTCTGTGTCTCTGTCTCTCTGTCTCTCTGTCTCTCTCTGTCTCTCTCTGTGTCTCTGTCTCTCTCTCTGATCTATTTCTCAGATTCCTCCTGTTAGATCTGTTAATGTTGTGTTCCTCTTCTTCTTTTCAGTGTTGTTTCTATGCCGGATCCTGCCAAAGCCGATGATAGCTGGGAGCAGTTCTGAACCTATCCCACAATCCCTTTCATTTCCTTCAAACTCACTCCCAGTCAGAGCCAACCGGCCCACACTGATCCCAACACCATCACCCTCTTCTTCTACCTCTCTCTCTCTCTCTCTCTCTCACTCTCTCTCACTCCCTCCCTCATACTATTCCACTCACTCTCTCTCTCTCTCTCTCTCTCTCTCTCTCGCTCCACATATTCACTTATCTTCCTTTGAACCATCCCTGTCTCGTCAGTGATCTCTGCTCTAGTCTCTCTTAAGCTCTCTCTGTCTATTTCTCTCTCTCTTTTTTATTATTTATGTTTCCGTGACGACACAAACGCAACATGAATTACAGAACAACACAGGGAGGATGGCGAATCTTAAACATAGTCTTATAAAAAAAAACGAAACAAATACATTTATGTACATAAGATGATATATGTAAATGTATATATTGTCATTAGTTTGTAATGACTGTATTTCTCGTGTTGTCTGTGTAGTAGATGCTTGTGTTTCTCCTGCTAAAGGGTCTCAGATTGTGTGTATCGATCTGATATTATTTGCATCAGGATTTTGGTTATGAAACTTGTGATTCCTGTCAGTCTATGGTGAGCAGAACAGGACAGAACTCCTCTTCCATCAGTGGATGAGCTGAGATCCCAAACACTGTTGATTCTGTTGCTTCCTCTAGTGGCCGTGAGCGGCAGTGCAGCACAGTGACTGGAGAGACTCGCATCGACAGCAGCTGGTGTTTGTGTCTCTCCAGGTGGGGTTCAGGCCTGGCTCAGGGTTTTACCAGCTCACTGTTGCTAGATGGTGAGTCAACACTGGAAGACAGAGGAGGGAAACAGAGAGAGGGAGGCATGGATGGATGGATGGATGGATGGATGGATAGGGACGGGAGGAGGAAGAGTTTGACCTTTGCTGTTGTGTGGCCACCAGTCAAGATGTTGCCATGGCGAAGGGTGACTCATCCAGGTCATGACCTTAGCCTTTTGGATGAATAGGCCTGTGTTCTACTGAGGAGGATGAGAAAGGCCCCTCCAAACTAAGCCCCAAATATAACCCTAACCTGCCCCCCCTCCTGAATCCTAACACCCCCCCCCACACACACACACACCCTGACCTCCCCCTCACCTTAACCCTAACATCCACCTCACCTCACCCTAATCTACACCCCACCTTAACTCTAACCTCCCCTCCCCTCACCTTAACCTCTCCGCTCTCAGTTCTTAATGAGTGGCTATGTCAGCTTCCCCAGACTGTGTGATGTCGTACTTCTGTTCTGCTTGTCTGTCCATGTTTCTGCTGAGCCTACATGTCCCAGAAACCCCTGTGATCATCAACCACCATGCTCACACACCAGTGCACTGTGGGACATGGAGTTTTATCTCTGCTATTGTGTTATTATCATTGGAGGGCTGGGCTGGTGGGGATATGAGGGCAGCGGCGGTGGGGGGTGGGGGGGGGTGCGTAAATCAGTAATATCACTCCGTATGTGCGTGCGTGTGTGTGTGTGTGTCACTGTCAATGACACAACACACGCTTTTAGACATGTGTGCTGATCAATACTATGATCAATGAGGTATTATGATGAT